>PYHX02000467.1:12845729-12997432 GCA_004302925.2 Cochliomyia hominivorax
TATTCTAGTAATCAAATCAAAAATCCGAGTAGTTACGGTTTGACTCGAGTATTTGACATAGTTCTGAAAAGTTTCTTATTTAAGTACAACAAAATCGGTCCAGTATATCAAATATATAAACCAATATCTGAGAGAACCCTAAGTTCTAGAGAAGAATTTTTGTAAAACTGTCAATTAGTAATCGACAAATTAGAACAAATTTTTGGCGTATTATACAAGTACATGTACCTCATTATTATTTCAAAAATTCTCAAAATCGGTTCCGTATAAAAAATTATAGTGAAAAATATTATTAATTTTATGGCTCATCAAGTATTCCTTTGTTGTATACGTCTGTGATTGTTAGTGTAAATGTGTAAATAAGAATATAACATTTTGACTTACACGCATTTGTGGTGAAGGGTATTAAAGATTCGGCATTGCCGAATACAGGATTTTTTTTTTTACTAAAATTTTGTCTCAAATGCTTTTTTACCGAAATTGAATTTTAATCACAAAACTCCAGTTTGTATGGAAAATAATGAAAAAGCCTATTAAAGGTTAAATTTTCAGTCAAAGTAAAAACTTCTTATACAAAATAAAATATAACGACTTTTGATTGCAAAAAATTTTTTATGAAAAACAAAATTTAATATTTCAACTTAAATGAAATTCAAAGGAATAACGTAAAACTCCTTTAATTTAATTCGTTATATACGAACGAGTTCATAAATCAAAAATGTAAGAAAATTCTCATTAAGTCATAAGGAAATGCCTAAAATCCTAATTCGTTTAATTCATGTTTAAACAGTTAACTCTTTTCACTAATATGCCATTTTAAGGGCCTTCCAACAGAAAATACTATTTTGAACTTTTTTCTTCCATTGGAAGCTGTATATAAAAAATAATTAAAAGATTATTCCAGCTTTGTGATTTGAGAACTTAATGCAACAATTTAATTATTTTAGTTTAAGGTTTTTGAAATTTAGATAGAGCTTGTGGGCAGATCGAATTTTCTCTAGGATTTCCTTATAAAACTCTCAGACAAATCCTACGCATATAAGTGTAAGTTTAGATTTCTTGGCGATTTGTTAAAAGCTCAACATATCGGTGGTAATAGTGTTTGTAGGGTTATCGACTGCACTTCTTAACACAAAAGCACTTGAAGTCCACCAAATCAAATCCAAAATATTTTAACACTTACAATGTGAAATTTCATTTTTATATCTCTAAAGGATAAAATTTTATTTCCAAAACGATTATTTCACACTGTGAATTGATATTCTGCAAGGCGGATGGAAGGACATTTTAAAATATATTCAAGAAATGGTTTTATTTCGTCTCTTAAGATCTGTCTTCGTAACATGTAAGACTATTTATCCTTGAGCAATGATCTCTTCTTTAATTAGAAATAGTTTGATGTAATATTTGTTCCCATCCGTCCGTCCATCCGTCTGTCTAGCCATCGGATTTTCTAAAATTTGTATTTTTGTACTAACATTTCATAAAGCCGGACAGAAGGACGGACATCTTTAAGTCAAGTTGAAAAGTGATTTGAAATAGATCTAAATATTTTAAAATAAGTCAATATATTTCATTATCGTTATGAATATTAGATTAATCACATGGTACTCTAATTACTTATAGAAGTGAAGGATGTGAAAACGCCTTCAGTTTAAAGTTTTTACAATTCAAAAATGTTCTGTAGTCATTAAATTCAATAAACTATATCCATGGACCCAGAAAAATTATCTGTGAAAGCTCACTATGATATATTAAAATCTGCAATCTTAACATGGTGATATGTAATGACAATTCATTATAAAACTGTCCGTCATTTCGTCTATCCTGCCTTATATTTCAAAATTTTACTGGATTTTTAAAACGGATGGATGGACATCTATCTATGCAGGTGTAGGGTTAAATAAGACTTTATTTTTAAAGAAATAAAAACATTTGTTTTTAGAACTTTATTTATTTAATCCTTTTATACAAAATTTCCTCAAATAAAATTTAAAATATTTCTTAAATCTGTTTTTTTTTCCTATAAAAATATTATTGAATTTTTTTCTTCTCTTTTATTTTGATTTTACTATCATTCCTTTTCTAACTGTTTGTCTGTCAGTTTTAAACCACAAAATAGAAAAAACCTCATAAAATGTCTAACATGTTTTATGGCAACATTATGACAAAAATCTGTTTAGATAAAAACAAAATTTTGTTGATAAAAAATCACAAAAAATAACAAAAATTGAACAGAGAAAAACAACGTATCAAAATGCTTTAAGGGATCTTTTTTTTGCGGAGATGTTAAACATGATTTAAGCTTAAAGTTAAAAAATTACAAAAATAGAGAAAAAAATAACACCAAAACAATAAGTAAAAAGGAACGTCAAGCAAAAAAAAGTGACAAAATGACAAGTAACACATTTTTTACATTTTACGCATATTTTTGTGACAGACAACGCAGAGTTTTCTTAGCAAGAAAAAAAATCGGTTTGGTTGCCATTTAGCAATTAGGAAGAACGAAAAGAGAGAACTTTGATATTTAAGACATGATTTGTTAGTTTTGGTCTTTAACAGTTTAAGCAAAAAAAAAAAAAAACATGGAGGGCATGATGGCATTAAAGGAATTTTTGGCAATATGTTGCAAGGAGATTTTTTTTTTGGTTAAGTTGCTTAACAATTCGCTAAAATGTTATTAAGAAACTTTAAGTTTTACATTTTAACACCACAAGAGGGAATGATTAGATAAAATAATAGAGGCCTTAGCTTTTAATAGGACAAAAGTATTTTTGGTAAATTAAATTTTATTCAAATTCAAAAAGTTTCTTTGCAAACAAAAGCTCAGACATGTCATTATTTATATATGTATTTCAAAACAGTTTGAACTTTCCGACAATGATTTATCTTCAAACAATAACTTGTCTACAAAATGTCTTTATATTATTTATTTCTTTTAAAAAAAAATCATAAATATTTGTTTAAATACTTTTTTCTTTAAAAAAACAAATATTTTTTTCTAAAAGCTAATATTTTCTAAAGATAAAATGTTGTTTTGATGTTTTTCAACTCATTTTCAAATCAAAAGAAAAAATCTTTTAAAAAATATATTTTTTTTAAAATAATTCAAATTTAACTCACATGAAAACTCAAGATAATGGAAAATAATTTATGAATGATTTTTATATCGAACAAAAGAGCTTAAGAGGCAATTTTGTTTAAAGCCTTAAGCATTAGATAAATATTAAAAACTTAAAGCTTTAGGAAGCTTTTGTGTTGAGAGAAAATTGGTAACACGTAGCACAGTGGTTCCATGAAAAGGTATTTGAAATTTATTCTGTAATTTTTTTAGCTGATGGAGATATCTCACAAAAATTCACGGAATTAGAGCTGAGGTACTTTTCAAGTATATATGAAGAAGACTTTTAGCTTATGTGGTTCGTAAAAGGTTTCCCTCTAAAGTTACGTATTCTAGTGTTAATTTATTTTTTTTTTTTTTGAAAATACTCCGATATTATGACAGACAAAAACGTTTCTAGCAAATCTTTATCAAATCTCAACAAAAGTACATTTACAACGAATTGCAAATTCTAAAAAACAACCTTAATTTTGTTTATTAAATAGCTCAATATGCGAAGTAAACTTCCTTAAATCTATTTTTCACCAGACGGCCCTAATAAATCCAGAGTGACCACCTTAATTGAAAAAGTCCAATTTTAATACACGTTTTAAAGGATTGAAATTTTAGGTATTTTGAATGCAAAAAAGTGGGCATAATTTTTTATATCTAAATTTATCACCGATTTATATATATTACGTTCAGAATTCAAAAAAAAAAACATCTTGCAAATTTAAAAAAGTAATTATTAACTTTATTTTATAAAAATGCAAAAATAAATTAATTTTTTTTAAGAAATTTTGATATCAAATTACAACAGGGCGCCTTTACTTCTCCGAACAAAGTAAAAAAATACACCTCTCTAATCTGACAAATCTTATAAGAATATCTGAAATGGGCAATTTCTTGAAACCCCTGGGCGCAGTCTGTATTTTAAAAACCATTAACTATTTTAACCCAATTTTTAATATAAAAATAATAATAAATTTTATTAAAATTATTTTTCATTTATCAAAATTTCCCTTTAAGTCCTTTTGTTTGTTGTTAAACATGTAAAAACTATTTTTCTTGTCATTTTTTTTTTTACCAATCAAAATATTTTCATGATTCATATAATCATAGTTAAAATTTCATACTCATACATCATAGATATTAAAAAATATATATAGGAAAAACATTTTAATATATGTTTAAACATATGTACATACTTATGTATATATACATATATCTATACATTCATACATGTATCTATACATGTAGATCAAAATCTTGGCAAACATAAAAGTAAACAAACTACAAGAAAAAAAGAAAAAAAACTTAAAAAAATTGCTAAAAGAAAAACATAAAAAAATTATGAAAAAATCCATGATGCATTAAAACTATAGATGAGAAAAACTATCAGGAAAAACTTTATATATTTTTACAAAAACAAGAAAAAAGGGGGGAAAAACTTTACAGATACGTGATAAAAAGCAAATCACGTGTCATATAAAAAGTATAAAAATATTACAAACAAATATAAGTATAAACATAAATTTCAGTTTCACACTCATTTAAGTAGATGAAGGAAAAATATTCAATATTTTAAGAAAATTTTCAATATTATATAATGGTTTAATTTTTACGACGTGCCGCACTATCGCATAAATGAGTATTAAACCATATCAAATCAATTTTAAAGAATTTTTAATGGACTCGAACATCAACCGAATTTGTTTAACTTCGCTTAGATTATGTATTGTTCTCTTAAGTATTTTGTTTTTTAATATTAACAAAATCGTAGTCAAATACATAAGAGTTATAGACCGAATATGGGGTAATTTTAAAAATTAAACTAAGAAAAAAATAATGAAATATTTTCACTTTAATTAAAATTTAATTCATCGAATTCATAAAAAAGTAACTGAATTCTTTATATGGTTCTTATAGCAATTATGAAGCTTAATGTCATTGGAATCGATATAGCAATAATGAAATTATAAACCAATATCTGAAACCAATATAATTATAATTGGTTCAGAATATATAATTAATTATAGATCAATATCTGAAACCTATTTTCGATGGAACACAAACAACTACATATATGACTGATTTTTGTTACAAATTACTTTAAATGTTGGCTAATGTCCTATGAACTTTGACATTTTAAACCAACGAAATTGTTTGAATTTGAATTTGGCCCAGTAACACCCAAATTATAGAGCGATATCTGTTTATACTTCAATATAGTAATTTTTAAAATGAAACATGTTCATAGCGATCTTCTGAATTAAATGATATTTGTTTCAGATTGTTAAGGCTTATTTTGTGTTCTTGTTAAATCATTGATGTCACAAAGGAGTTATAGACCGATTTCTCAGAATGTCTCAAAACTCGCATAGTGAGTTTCAATACTTTTCTTTAAGCGGAAAAATTTTAAGGTCTCTCTATTAATCGATTTTGTTTTAATATACTGATTTCTATTGATCTCAGTTCTTCATTGCTTATATTTAATAAGATCGGTTCACTAATAAACAAATTATAGACCGATATTTTGGAAAATGTAGAACAAACAACAACATTTCCATTCATCTATTAAAACTTTCTTATGACCATGAATCTATTGAATTTATTAAAACTTCCTTAAATCTCTTCTCTCTGTCACATAGATATTTTATATGAATCGGTCCATTAAAAAAGAAGTTATAGATGAATACCTGAAATCACTTCAAAATTCCTATGGAAAATATTTTGGAACTTTCTCTTAATATATTGAAATTTACACATTTTATTATTTGTTGCCTTCAATGCTTTGAAACCTATATAGTTCCTATATTTACTTAATAATTAAAGGCCGACATCTGGAATCATCTCAAAATCCATTTTGCTTTATATGGAATATTTTCTCAGCCGTATTACTTAATCAAATTAATGCAAGTTACTTGTTATTGTTTGAATATTTTTGATATTTGAAATCAACAAAATCAATCTAGAAGCAAACAAGTTATAGCCCGATATCTGGTAACATTTCAAAATCTTTAGGAAGATCTTGAAAACTTAATCAGTTAAGAATATGATAACCTTAATAATAACATTATGTTACTGCTCCCCATATATTTGCAGTTATCATTTAGGTAGGATTTGTAATATGTTTTAGGCCGATATTGAGGTCTTAAACTATAATAAAAATTTTGGTGGAAAAAAAAAATAAACAAGTCGCGGCAATACTTTTGGAATATATATAAAACATTGACACAAGATCTTGCAAAAAAATTTGGAAATCTTAGTCTATTTTATTATCTTTTATGAAGCTTCCTTTGGTTCGATTTTAAATAAGTTATAGTCCGATATGGGAGACAAAATTATATAAAAAATTTCGAAAAATTTTGCAAGGAAATTAAAAAATATTGGCAATAAGAAATATTTAGTCGCTTTATAAGTTAATTTTTATATTAGTGCGTGACTTTCGATATAGAGTATTTAAGATTCGTCCAAGTTTGAGAAGTTATTTTTGCTGGTTAAAACATTTTCTACAACTCAAAGGGGATCTTAAATATTAGTTTTTTTTTTAATTTTTTTTTAAGTCCAAACTTTCACTTAAATCTTTAAGTTCCCATAATTATCACATAATTTTAAAAATTTTCTTCACTTTAATTTAAAATTTTTTAAATTTCTTTGAAAATCGTTAAGGGCAAAGAAAGAAAAATGTGTGAATCCATTTATTTTTATCATTTGTTAGCTTTTCGTTGTTTTTTTTTCTTTGAATATTTATTGCCAAGAATTTTTATATTAACATTTCTATTCTTATTTCACCAAACGCCAGCACCAGCACCACCACCACCATCAGTGACATGATTATATGCCTGCTGCTGCCTTATTTAGTAGTTTTTAAAAAGAAATCTCCGCCAGCAGTCAACATCAATAGCTAACAAACCTCAGCAGCTTATCATTATCTTTTGCAATTCTTAAGTATTTAAAAAGATAATATTGTTTTATTGTCTTCATCTCAAAGATTTTCAGTGTGCTAGTGGAATATTGACTAAATTGTGAGAAAAACAAACAAAAGGAAATAGAAATAAAAAACAAAAACAAAACAAAGACAAGAGAAGAGAAGAAATAAAAGGAAAGAACATGTTTTTTTATCTAGCAAGGTCGTTAGATGTGGCAAGTAAGATATTGGGGAGGTATTTAAAACGATATAGGGTTTTTTAATAAAAATTTAAGTTTAAGGGAAAATCAATGAAATTGGGGATTTTATAGATAAAACTAAAATTTTAGTTAAATTCAAATCGGGTCAAAGTTTTATTTAAAAGATATGTGATTTTAAATGGAAAAATAAGAGTCTAAAAATATTATTATGACTTCAAAATTTTTATTTTAACACAGTTATTGGATTATAACATTTACCGACGAATTTGTTTGATATTCAGGAGCTTAGGACTAAAATAAAGCATCTGAGCAAATTTTATTTAATTCAATTTATTAAAATAGTTGTGGGAATATTTCAAAATGTATTGAAAAATTTTTGGAAATGTTGAGATTTTTATCTATAACTTTTGAGTTACTGAAAGTATTAAGTTAATTTTATGTATCAAGGTTCCTAAGACAACTAAGATGTTGAAATTTCCTTAAATTTAATTAATAAAGCAGACGAAAATGTTTCATAAAAAAATATATTGAAATTATTTGTTTCATTTTTGAGATTGAGTCAAATATCAGCCCACAACTTATTTGTTTGAAATCCAATTTTCTTGCTTTTAAATTTTATGGTGATTCGGATGCTAAATATATTATCTGGATACATTTTATTTCATTTAAAGTTGTCTACAATATCGGCCCATTATCGTTAAAATGTATGGGAAATAAATTAAATTAACTAGGAGAAGCCCAGTTTAGGTTAGATTTTCAGCCAAGCTTTCAACCTCCTATACAAATATTTGGTGTCTATGAAAATGGTGCCACTAGACGACTCATTATATAAAAAGAAAATCTCATTTGATGTAAAAAATTTATAAAAAACTTAAAATTTTGAATTTTTGCTGATTTTATGAAAAATCAAATTTATATTCAAACTTTAATAAAATTGAAATTTATAATGATATTTATTTGAAATATTCATACGATTTATAAGAATTTATCAATGAATCAGAAAATTAAAATGATTCCCACTTTTCCTTGCGAAAATACCCAAAATCTCAATCCCTATAAATCACAATTAAAAGTTTGGATTTTTTCCACTGAAATTATCATCATGTCATTATAAGGGCCGTCCGCCAAAAAAAGTACTTTTGGGTTTTTGTCTAACATATGTACACAGAGTATAAATTAAGGAGGATTATAAATTTTCTATTTAATTACATAACAAAAAAATTAAAATCTTTTTTTCGTAAATTGATAAAGTTTGAATAGGGTTTTGGGGGAGATTTTTGCCTCAAGCACATACGAGTTTAATTAAGACTAATTTCCATTAAGATTTCTCTTTAAAACAATAATAAAATTATAAATTTCAGAACCAAAAACGTTTTTTATAATAAATTAAAGCTGCCACCTTTTTGAACAAAAAAAAACAAAAAGACGTTTTATTTTTCAAAGTTCCTATTTTAGATTTATATAACTTTTGAACGGATTTATATATTTATATAGTTTTAAAATCATTATGGATTAGAATTTTGTACGAAACACATTTTAAAACAATTTTAAGACCTGCATCAAGTCCGCTAACTTCAAACTAGAAAAGCAAGAAAAAATGAATTAACATATATTTCGGCTTCAATATCTCTGAAACTATATCTGTATCCTTTTTTGAATTCATAAATGATTTTTTTTTTTGTTGAATTTTTAAAATGTCAAAATACCCAAAGTGGCCAACTTTGGAAGGCCATTAATTATGGACGGAAGTTGACTCTCTCGAGTCAACTTCAAAATACCTCAGCTTTAACAATGTTAATTTTCATAAAGATATTAGTAGAGGTTCAAAATCAACAAAAATATTTCAAAAAATATGCACTGTTGTCGACTTGAATTCCCCTTAAAATCCTATTTTCAATTTCATATCCTGTGTAACGAATTTAATTTATTTCAAAAAATTTACAAAGCTTTTTGGAAAAGGACTAATTTAATCTTAGTTTTTCTTGAAAGTTATATGTCAAGTTTCATAATTTTTCCCCTTTTACAGACCTCCAATAACCTGATTAACTTCTTGCAAACTTCCTGGAATCCTTACACAATGAGATATCTTTGATAAATAATTCCACTAAATGTTATAACCAAAATAATCATTTTATCTTAAAATGTCTTGAATTGTGAAGGGAAAAAACTCATTTTAAAGAAAATTAAATTTTTCAAAAATTATTTTTCATTTTCCTTTAAGAAATTCAAAAACAAAAATTTGACCCAAATTTTTTAATAGCACGTAGTTTAGCTCATTGGAAAGAACACATAAGCCGGCAGCCAGGAAAAATAAAAACTTAAATTTTAGTAAATTAACAAAAAATAAAAGAAAAAAATACAAATCTGTTGTTTTAAATAAGTGGTTTTATAGTTTTAAACCTAAAAAGGAAAAACGATCGATATGCTGTTGTAGTTTTAAGTTATAGAAACCTAGAAAATGCATACAAAAAATAACAACAAAAACAACAAATAAACTTATGGTTGGTTGAGTCAAATGTTGGTTGAAATGCATGGTTAGTTGGTCGGTTCTTATATATGTGAAAATCCTGTGTGTGTGTGTGTGCATATGTGAGAGTGTATGGCATGATTGTTAGTCATATAGGATCTTAAATAGAAATATTTTATTTTTTATATTTTTCATTTATATATATATATGTGTGTATGTGTGTGAAATATATGTATGTGTATTTAAAATACAAATAATAATACTCTTTTTAAGCCTTTAAACATGTTACCCACTTTAACACATTTTTCCTGTTTATAATTTCTGTCCGACTCTTGTTCAGAGAAAAGAATATAGAGAAATCAACTTTGGAAATGGAAATGAAAATTTTGTAAAGATTTTTTTCCATAAAATTTTTATTTTACAATTTTTATTTTTTTTATTTTCCTAGTTTGAAGTGCAATTTTCTAGTTGTTATTAACAACAATTGCCAAAGCAATTGAGGAACTGTTTGTTAAGTCCTAAGATGTGTTATTGCCAGCATTCCCCTCTTTCCTACCACTATCTCGCTCTTACCACAAAAAAGGGGTCTAAAGTAGTGAATCTGTAGATTTTCTTTTCTCTTTTTTATATAATTTTTGTTGTTGTATTTTTTCATATATAAAATTATAGCAAAAGTTAGTTTATTTGACACAGTCCCTGTGGCACGTTTTCTTCGTACAATGAATGCATTTTAAATATGTTTGTTAAAGATGTTTATCATCATTATGAGGTTGTGGTGTCGCCTAGTCGATAATGATGTTAAATAAACTAAAATTTACTTGCTGCATTATAAGGAAAAAATATGTAAAGGAATGAATTGTTCACCAAAACTGGTCATAACATATATATGATCAGTTTGGAAGCATAATAAAGTTAATTTGGATTATTAACAGAAAAAAAATGTTAAATCGTGTTGAAATTTGAATTTTGAGGTTGGAGCAGATTTTTAGCTTTATCTCAAACAAAAAACTGGACCCATTAAGCTTCTTTAAAATACAAAAGCATTTACGATAATAATAAATAAACTGGTTAAATTTCATTAAATTCTAATTATTCAAAAGGCCAATAAAAAGATGTTTGCGAAAAGTCTTATTTTAATTTTGAGATTATAATTGATATGGGTCTATAACTTTTCTATTACCCAAACGATCTTTATGACTTTAAGTGTCATTGTTGTTATTTATCTGAATAAATTTCATTGAATTCAGATGATTACAATAACAGTAAAAATTCGTATAAAAAATTGTGAGAAAATTTATATAATTTAAATTTTGCTTCAGATATCGTGACATAACTTTCGTACTATATAATACGTAATTTTTTATTTTTAACGACAGTTTAGATAATAATTAACGTTAGAAAACATCATTTAAATTTTTTCTGTTTTTTTTTTTTTTTTTAATTTTGAGAATTTCTCAGATATTGGTATATAACTATTTGTTTAACCAGTTATATTTATTTTAATTTATTAAAAGCGTAGGTCCATATCAAATAATATAGGACAATTTAACTAAATTAATCTTATTAAAAAGACTTTGAATATGTTTCAAAATTTATTTAAATTAAATTTATTTTATTTAAATATTTTGTCTTAGTTTTTAGGTTATCTCGGTTATTAAACTATAACTTTCTGGTTACTGAACCGATTTTAAGTATAACAGTACCTAGTTTCATGGTCAATAATCTAAATTTAATTTATGGCTTTGACTTTAACAAAGAATTCAAAAAGACTTCAGGAAAAAATTTTACTTTAATTTCGAGGTATTTTTCGATATGGGTCCATAACATTATTGCTATTCAACCGATTATCTTGCTCTTGGGTACTTTAAAAGCTAGAATACTAATAATCAATTTAGATTATATTTATTTGATTTGGGTTATTATCAAAATCAACAGAATCTTTTAAAAATACATTAAAAATTACAAATTGTTTTATTAGTTTTCCGTAGTTATCTCAGATATCGGTATATAACTTTGACATAACTTTGATATTGTTGAACCTGATATGTTTATTTTAAGTTACCTAATTGATTTTAAGTTACCTCTTTGATTTTGGATTATTAAAAAGGCCTTGAAAATGTTTTATTGCAAAATTGGCTGAAATTATTTGAGTCTTGGCGTAATCTTAGATAATGTGCTATAACTCTTTTCTTATTTAGTTAGATATCAGTCAATAACTTTTAAATTGTTAAACAAACTAAGTAAATTTGAAACACATAGAAGCTTAAGATAAATACAAATAATTCTTTATAAAAGAGTTCACTCCTTTACCTCCAACTTTCCCAACTTCACATGCTGTTTGATTTCTCTAAAAAATTTCCAAAATTTGTATGCAATGTTGACGATATTTCATTTGTATAGATACTTGTACACACACATACACATATGCCAACATTTGTGATGATTCTTAAAAGTAAGTAACGTTGTTTTGATTCCCCATAAACCTTTAGGAAAAATTCTTTCATTCACTCATCATGGCCGAGAGTGATTTTTAGGCTTCAAATGCCTGGCAAGTAATAGTTTTTGAAGAAGACAAGATAACAATTTACCCCCCGACAAAAAGAAACTAAGAAATCAAATTATTTAAGAATTTTCACTACTAAAGGGGACGTTTTTTTTTTCTTTTTCCTTCATTTTTTCACTTATTTGTGCAATTTTTATGCCAAACAAAATTTGTTAGAAAATTTATTTTTGTGTTACCAACAAAAAAAGAAAAAAGACAACTTAAATGACTTGGCCAAAAAGAAAAACCGACGACTTTAGAAATTTTATTTTCCAAATCAAAAACTAGAAAAAAAATTGAAACAATTTCGTAAAGTTCATATGAACAATTGTAAATGAAAAATCGTGAGAAATTTAAATTGAATTTATGCCAAAAATAGGAAAAATTACTATTTTTATATTACTGACTGATATTTTGGATTTTCAAGAGATTTTTCTTGTGGAAGTAATAAAGTTGGAAAAATTATGATAAAATATTTATTGCATTTTGAATTGTTACAAATTTGTGCCTGAAAAAAGTTATAGAAATTCAAGTTTGCATTCATTAAATTTTTTTTAATTTTTTAATTTTTTAAAGCTTTTGAATTTATAACAATTCTTACATATTTATAATCTTTACATAAGCTTGTGGTTTTTAGTTTTGTGGTGAAATCACAAAATATGGATATATATATATATATATCAGAAATCTCAAAATCTTACGTATTTATGAAAAGAAACTCTATAGAAATGAAATAACAACTGCCTGCGGTTTTTTGCATTGAAATGCAAATAAGCAAATATTAATACAGCAAGAATATTAGGCTGCTTCAGATTATGCCAAGAACTTAATAAAAATTTGTTTGTCACTTAAGGGAAAATCAAAATATTTCGTAACACCCTAATAACTTTAAGTCAAAATTTGATTTTACCTTCACATTCCAATAAATCTTGTATTTTAACTGTCACTTTAGATTAGAAAAAAACTACACAGAGAAACTTAATGAAATATTTTTAGTTCAAATTTTATTTCAGGTTGTATCTCTGATGTTAGTTCAGTTTGTAGTTCAGTTTTGATTGAAGTTCAGTTCCAGTTTAGGACTTAAATCTGGTTCTTGTCTGTGGTAATTCAGTTTTTAATTCAGTTTCTAGTTTATTTTCGAATTTATCTTTTAATTTCAGTTGGAGTTCTGTTCTTGTTCTGGATTTAGCTTAGTTTCTTACTCTGGTTCTGATTTGTGCTAGTTCAATTCCAGTTCATGTTCTATTTCAAATTCTAGTTCAGGTTGTATTTCAGATTCTAGTTCAGCTCTAGTTCAGCTCTAGTTCAAGTTTTAGTTCAGGTAGTAGTTCGTGTTCTATTTCAGGTTCTACTTCTGTTCTAGATTAGTTTATGTTCAGTTCCAGTTCATTTCCAGTTCTGTTTTAGTTGAGTTCTAGTTGAGTTTTAGTTCAAGTTCTAATTCAAGTTCTGTTTCTTGTTCTGGTTCTAATTCAATTTCTACTTCAGGTTCTAGTTCAGGTTCAAACTCAAGATCTAGTTCAAGATCTTAATTCTAGTTGTAATTCAGGTTTTGTTTAAGATCTGGTCAGGTTCTGGTTCATGTTGGTTCGGATTTTAGTTAAGTTTATCTTTCAAGTTTAAGTTCAGTTTTTATATGAAATTTTAGTTGAGTTCCTAATTCATTTTTTCATCAGTTCTCTTTTTGTTTAATTCATCACATCTACAACAAGTTGATTAGCTTTTTTGTTTTAAATTCATATCCTTTCTGATTGAAATAAAATCGTAAAACTTTTTGTCCTCTACAAAAAACTAACGTTAGTTTGTGATTACAATTTCAAAACGGCTGCTCAAAATTAAGGACAGTTCCAAATGAAATTTCATAGAACTATAGAATTTGCTACTTCTTAACTCTACATAAATATTATCACTGTCCTGAAAAAAAATCATAAAAAAACATGTAATTTATCTCATACAGACATACATATATAGTAAGTAAATGTATACATGTGTATAACTATATGCTTAATAATCATATGACTCTTTAGTTTATATATGACAAATGTTTTTAACTTTATGTTGTTGCTATTATTGTTGTTTGGTTTTGTTGGTTTTCTTGTGTCGTTTGCCAATATTAGCAACATCAGCTACACACAAACAGCAACATTAATATAATAGAAAAAGTTTTATTAATGTTTACACATCAATTTTTGTTGCTGCTGTTGTTACTTATGCTCTCATAAACATAAAAACAAAATCCCTGCGATACACACACACATACACACACTTTAACATTTATCCACAATTCTCTTTTAATATAAGCAATTGGTTTAATAAA
The DNA here is from genome assembly GCA_004302925.2 of Cochliomyia hominivorax. Taxonomy (NCBI): domain Eukaryota; kingdom Metazoa; phylum Arthropoda; class Insecta; order Diptera; family Calliphoridae; genus Cochliomyia; species Cochliomyia hominivorax. The sequence goes on from PYHX02000467.1 coordinate 12,860,287, forward strand.
AACAACAAACAGGGATCAAAAAACTTTAGTTTCCATAAACACACTTACATATGCATGTGTGTATATGTAAATATTTAAGCTATAAAGATAACTAAAACATTTACATACATATGTGTGCATATATATGTGTGTGTAGAATACGTTATATGCGTAAGTTTAAGACATCAACAAATTCTTCTTCTACATTTTAAGATACAAAAAAGAAATCAAATATTAAGTATTTTATGTTGAGGTCTTCCAACAAAAAAAAAACAAAAAACAATGCGAAGAGACAAAAGTCAACACCAACATTTTATTTTACATAAAAGTCAAAAATGTAGAATGATGTAAACATAATTTTAAATTGTTGTTTCTTTATTTTGTGGTTCATTAAAAGGTCTTGATTTTTCATTCATACAACTTGTTTGACTTGCAATAAATTTAGTTTTAAGAGGGATTTTTATTAAAATAGATTTATTCTACTCATTCAGATTGTAATCTTCTAATTAGGTTTTCATAAGTTTTGCATCGAAATTCGTTATATTCATTAAGTATATTTTTTACTACAGATTTGCTTTTTTATGAAATGTTAAAAATATTTTATGAAACTCTTTATGGTATCAACACACACACATACATACATACATACATACATACATACATACATACATACATACATACATACATACATACATACATAAATATAATATTTTATTTACGTCTCTTAAAAAGTTGACACTGCTGACGCTCATAATATTGTTATTATAAATTGACAACAAGTGCACGAATTTATAACAAAATTTTGGGGTTTTACGTCTAAAAACCAAAATACACATAAATATATAATTCTTTCTTCTATTGTGGTTAACAAGACTCATACACTCACATATACATATACACATTTGAAAATGTATCTGTGTGTTATAATTAGGGTGACATTTTTGTAATTAGCATTAATTACAAAAAGCTTTTAAATGCAAAAAGTTTTTTTTAATCGAGATAAATCTTATTTCAGTTATAGTCAAGATTCTACTTTAGGATTTAGTCTAGATTCTAGTTTAGTTTTAAGATCAAGTTTTAGTTAAGTTTAATACTCTGACTACAGTTGGTGATATATTTCGGTTGAGAACTTAATTCAGGTGCAAGTCCAGTTTCTAACTCAGGTTCTAGTTGTGGTCTGAACTGAGGTTTTAGTTTAGGTTCTAACTCAGGTTTCATTAGCGTTTCTAGTTCTAGTTTTATTTCAGTTTTTAGTTCATGTTCTAACTTATGATATAGTAGAGGTTACATATCAGGTTCTAACTCACGTTTTAGTTGAAGTTCTCGTTCCGGTTCTAACTCATGTCGTGGTTGAGGCTCTAAATAAAGTTCCAGTTCATGTTACAATACATGTTCTAGTAAATCTAACTCCGGTTTTAATTGCAGTTCTAATTTATATAACTCATTTTATAGTCATGATTTCAGTTCAGATACTAATTTATGTTCTAGATGAATTTCTAGTTTAAATTGCAGGAATTTTGTTTAATTTCTAAAAAAGATTCCTTTTCATGTTTAGGTATCCCATAGTTCTGATCTATTTCAATTTGTTTCAATTCCGTTTCAGTTCTTTTTCAGCACTTTTCTAGTTCAGTTACAGTTCTGTTCTAGTTCGCTATATTTAAAGCTCTGTTTTAATTATGCTCTAGTTTTGGTTCCGTTTCTAATTCGGTTTCTATTTCAAATTTTGGTCCAAGTTAAATTTATATTTATGGTACCAATTCAGGCTGTTATCAGGCCCAAGCACAATTTCTAGTTAAGTTTTTTTCCAGTTTAGCTCTTGTTCAGTTCTGTTCTAGTCCAGATCGATATGTGGTAATTTTACTTTAGTTCTATTCTAGTTCAGTTCTATTTGAGTTCTTAATGAGTTCTAGCTAAGTTCAAGTTAAGCTCTAATTGAGTTCTAGTTTAGTTCTAGTTCTATTCTACATCCGTTCTAGTTAAGTTCTAATTCTGTTCTTATTCTCTTATCGTTCTCTTTTCCTAGTTCCGTTCTAGTTCCCTTATCGTCCTTTTCTACTTATTTTTTTAGTTCCGTTCTAATTCTCTTATCGTCCTTTTCTAGTTCTCTTCTCGTTATCTTCTACGTGGTTCAATTTCATATTTGTTTCATTACATTTTACCTTATTTATTGTTGCCTCCCTAATTCTTCTCTTAACCAGTTTATTAAACTAATAATGAAATTTATACTTTATTTTCCATTACACACAATACTTTACTAACATTTTTAATTATGTAAGTTTAAAACACAAACAGTAAGAAAAAAACCAGCAACAACTACTACATAGAAATAAACACACATACATACATTATTAAAATATAAACTTTGTTTGTTATTAACAAAATAAATTTATTTTTATATAAGTTTGTGTTGTTTGTCTTAAAAGTTTTCAATTAAATTTTTTTAACAAATTTCCCCATAAATAAACAATAAATATAAATAAATTTTATTTTTAAACATTTTAGCAACAAAACACAAACAAACAACCTTGAAAACAAATTTAAAGTTTTGAAAGTTTTTATATTTTTTTACGAAATTTTGGTCAAGTGTATTTTTTTTTTTTTAATTTAAGACAGAATTTAAACAAACGTTAAGGAATTTTAAATAAATAAAATATTGTTAAAGGAAATATTTTTTATCATAAATATTTATTATTAATCATACGTCAGAGGTAACTTTTTGTATGAATTTTTTGCTTCCTTAATATTAATTAAATTATTTAAATGAAAGATTTTTAATTTTTATATACATTTTTTTAAATTTATTATTAATTTATTTATAAATAAAATTGCTTCATACAAAACAATAAATTTTACTGGGAAATAAGATTTATTTCATAAAAATTCAATGCATTTTACATAAACGATTGGCTAGATTTTCCCTTTTTAAAAAGATACCTAAAGGTTTTATGTTTTTTTGCATTTTTTATATTTTATTTTAAATAAAACAGATGCCAACAATTATTTTCAATTAATAGTGACAGTTTTAAATAAATAATATAAATTGGTAAACGAGAATATACAGTGGAATCGATTGCGAACATGTAAGTCACAAATAAAACACGTTGGAAGTTATAGTCGTCTAAGTCCGACTATTTATAATCGTACATCACATTGTTGGGCTACCAAAAATTAATGAATCACCCTCGTATAAAGGTATTTTTAAATAAAGTTAAAAATTGCTTAAAAGTGCAGTTAATTATAATGGTACAAACGTTCATTGTGGTTAAGTGCGTTCTTAACCTTTTTTCTGTGAGCGTTATACGGCAGCTAAAAGAAATCATGGACCAACCTTGTAAAATTTCGCACATCGATTTTTGGCTTATATTTGTCTTCATTTTACCAATTCTTATTACAATACAAACGTATATGTAGGATTAATGTCCTTCAAAGTGATATTTGGAAGGAAGGCTGCATGGGACCTATGAGAAATAATATACCGATCCCCCGAATTTAATAAGAATAATTTGTGCCAAATTTCATTAAAATTACTTTATAATAAAGACCTTGTGACCTTAAATTCTCATTCCATTCATAATAAACCCATCAACATCAAGTTGGGCCAAAAAATGCGGCTACATTTTGTTCACAATATTTACAAGGGCAGCCAGCCGAACGGACATCACTAAATCGACTCAAAAAGTGATTCTAAGTCAAACGGTATACTTGAAAGTGGTTTTAGCGTAATTTACATTTTTGCCCGTTACAATATCAAGAGAAAAATATCCACCAGACCCACTGTCTTAAATAAATGCGTTCAATTTCTGTAAATACTTTTAAGTGTGTTTGTATTTATGTTTATTTGTGTGTGTAAACATTCTTTCATATAAATCAATTTTAGTATTGTGGTTTAACTCTATTGAGGCTGCAACATTTTTCCCCCTTTTTTCTATAGATATTTTTAATTTATGTGGTTTAACGAAAAATCTACAAAAAAATGTGAAACACAATTGCCGCTTTTTGCTTAAAATATTAATAATTTATTTATAGTTATTTCGCTCTATAGCAGAATATGAAAAAAATGTAAATAAAAAATGTATGTTTGCTCCTTTAAAGTGTTAATTAAATTGTTTAAAATTTGTTTATTAATAATTTTTTTCTCCCATTAGACTCTTTTTTGTATATATTTTATGGTTATTTATTTTTTTGAATTAAAGTAATAAATTTATAGAAATGTTAATCATGCACTCAAAAGAATCAAAGGACTAAAACGCAAAAAAATATGTTGATGTATTATTTTAATTAATTAAAACGTCTGAAAGTTGAGTAAATATGAAAATATGTATTTTAATCGCGAATGTAAATAAAGAGTAAATGTTAAAGTTAATATTCAAATGCTCAATCAATGTTAAACATTGATTGAGCATTTGAATATATTTGAAAGAATTAACTATAGAAAACAACTCTCTTTTATAGAATTCAAATAAATAATAAAATTCGGTTTTTTCTTTACTAAATCAGTTTTACTTCAGTTCTGATTCCACTCAAGTATATTTCCTAGTTAATAGTTTGATTTCGAATTGACTTTACAGTTCTAAATCTAGTTTAATTTCTAGTTCTTCGTTCAGTTTCTAATTTAGTTCAGAGTTATGGTTTTAGTTCAATTTCTAGCTCAATCTCTAATTCAATTCCAAGTTCATAAGTTCAAGTTAAAGCCCATGTTAAGTCCTAACTTAGTCTGTAATATAATTTATACATCAGTTTCAAATTCATTTTGAAGTTCTCTTGTTTTGTTCTGGTTCTGTTCTAATTCTGTTTTTGTTGTGTTGTGTTCTAGTTCTGTTCTGGTTCTGTTCTTGTTCTGGTTCTGTTCTTGTTCTGCTTCTGTTCTGGTTCTGTTCTTGTTCTGCTTCTGTTCTAGTTATGTTTTAGTTCTGTTTTAGTTCTTTTTTAGTTCTGTTTTAGTTCTGTTCTAGTTCTGTTCTAGTTCTGTTCTAGTTCTGTTTTAGTTCTGTTCCGTTTTAGTTCTGTTTAGTTTTCTAGTTCTGTTAGTTCTGTTCTAGTTCTATATTATTTCGGTTCTTGTTCTGTTTTACTTCTGTTCTGGTTCTGTTCTTGTTCTGGTTCTGTTCTTGATCTGGTTCTGTTCTAGTTCTCTTCTAGTTCTGCTCTAGTTTTGTTCTAGTTCTGTTCTAGTTCTGCTCTAGTTTTGTTCTAGTTTTGTTCTAGTTCTAGTTCTATTCTAGTTCTTGTTCTGTTCAAGATCTAATCTAGTTCTGTTTCTAGTTCAAGTTCTAGTACAGGTTCCAGTTCAGGTTCTATTTTAAGTCTAATTCAGCTCTAGTTCACTTTAAGCCTGTTCTAATTTATATTCTAATTTAATTAATAAATATTCTATTTTAAATATTAAACATAATTCTTTATATTAAAATATTTTCTTTTTTATTTTATTATTTTTTTTTTTATTTTTTTTTTAATTTCAATTATTCACTTTATATATTTTGCAGATACATAGAAATGTTATAAATGTTAGAGGTCAATTCATTTATTTTTTTATTTCTTTTGATTAAATTATATTCATGAATAATTGAATGCATATTTACTCTGTTTTTTTTTCTCTCTCTTTTTCTCTTTATTTCCTTAACATTTGTAAATTTAATTGGTTGAATCATGAAAAGTTTTATTTTGTCTGTATTTGTGCTCTGGACTCTTAAAACTTGAAAATGCATAAAAATTCTGATATAAATTAATATTCAAAGTTTAACAAATTGATATGAAATAAAACGAGTATATTTTTCTTTTATAAGTATTATAAGCTGGATCAATTTTTTTAATTAACTGAGGAATAGATGTGTTATTTTTTGAAAGGATTTTTCTTTAAAGCCTTTAGTATTATTTTTATTGATTTTTTTGTGATGGTTTTATTTCTTAAGTTTTCAATTTTCTGTGAAAAATTACCTTTTCTTAACAATCTGTATGAGTTTTAAGTATAAAAGACTTATTTGGATACGTTTATATTTCATTAGCATAAGAGCTTGAAAGTGGTATTAGTTGTTGAGTGAAAGCCAGAAGGAAACGGATGGTAGAGACATGGATAACAGCAAATATAAAAACTTTGCCAATAACCTTAATATCAAGAGAAAAGGACATTTTAACAAAAGAAAAAAGGAGAGAATAAGAAAACAAACTACTTTTACAATTATCTGTAAATAAAAATTCTTTAAGACAGATTATTGGCAAATCTAGCTTAAGGTATTAAAATGGCCTAAAAAAGATATCCAGTATGTTGACGTAATATAAAACAAATAAGAATTTAAGAAATTTAAAAACAAATAAAAACAAGGAAATTTATAACAGAAACAAAATCTTTAAAATGGAGTAATGTAAACAGGAAAAGGAAGAAAATTGAAGATAACTGTAGAACCAAAAAAAAAACAGGAACCTAAATGGAAATATATTGTATGAACACACTGCTTAAGGCAACATTACCAAAAAGCCTTAAAATATGCTTTACTTTTGAAATATACTTGTTCCTGGTAAATAGACATAATTTTCTTTTAAATTGTATTTGTTTAAACAATTAAGTAGATCAAATAGATTTTATTATTAAAAAATTAAATCTTTTTATTTACTCATTATTTAAATTGTTGGCAAATAGTGGACACAAATAAAGTTTTATTTTGATTTATTGAAAAAAAAAAATTCAAAACAAAATTGAATTAAATTAAACTTAAAAGTAAAAAATGTGAATTTATTATAAAATTTAAATATAAATTTGAAATATTTAATGAAAACAAATTTGTCTCTATGTATTTAAGTCCATTTTTTTCCAAACCTAACAGAACAACTTCATTAGAGTTCAGTTGACACAATAAACAATCAGTTTTATCTTTGTTAAAATATTATTTTTTCATTTCATCTATAAAAAACAAAGTTTACAAGGACTGTTTGTTTTTAGAGTCAGGATAAAAAAGAAACACACCAACAAATCACAACAAATTAAACAGACAAATATTAAAAAAAAACAACAAAAATAATGGAAAAATTGCGACAATTCATCAGCAATAGTAAATATTATTATAAAACATCATCAATTTACTCCCATTTTGCTACAATACGAACGATAGGAGAAAAAGAGCCATTGTAAATATCCACCAACACCTTTATTGCCAGACAATAAAACATATTGAAAGGATATATAAATCATATAACAGGATATGTATATAAAATATATGTGTATATATGTTGCTATGTATGACTGTGTGTGTATTTGCCCGTAAATTGAGTAGTTATTTGCCAGACTGTTGAAGCTGCTATCTGTTCTATTTGATTATGACGAGGTTGATGATGACAATGACTGACAACATAATGAATTTACTTTTTGTCAACAACATAACGTTTTTCTTTCAGTTTTTATTTTTAGATCAGGTCAAAACTATTGGACAATTACATATCCAGCTATTTTTTTCAGATATTTATTTAGTTCAATTGGAAATGATATTAAACATTTTTGGAATACTCTTTTATCCCGTTTAATACAGGAATTAAAACTAAAAAAAAACTAAATAGAAAACAATTGGAATATTTAATTTAAGAGGATTAGTTATGAAAAATTTTGAGTATATACACATACATCTATACAGGAATATTAGTAAAACAAAATTAAAAATAACTAGAACTGAAATAGAACTGAACGTGAACTGAACTAGAACTGAACAAGAACTGAACTAGAATAGAACTAGAACTGAACGAGAACTGAACAAGAACTTGACTAGAACTTAGCCAAAACTGATCCAGAACTGAACTAAAACTGAACTAGAACTCAACTAGAACTCAACTAGAACTCAAATAGAACTGAACTAGAACTGAACTAGAACTGTACTAGAACTGAAGTAGAACTAAACAAGAACTTGACTAGAACTGAACTAGAACTGAACTAAAACTGAACTAGAACTGAACTAGAACTGACTAAACTGAATTAGAACTTAACAAAAACTGAATCCGAGCTCAACCAAAAACGGAACTAGTTCTCAAATTTGAACGGGATTAGATATGAAATTCAGCCCCATTTAAGTTGAGCATATGGTCTAAGCTATACGATTTACTCTCTGGTGGTCTATGATCCGTAAAATGTTCTGCAAAATATCCCCATAAACCTCAAACCTCCATTAATGTGTTTTTATTAGACTCTAAAAACATAAAGTTCAATTTAATCGCAACAATTTGTAATAATAATCACTTATTCAAATTACTTAAATAACATTTATGAATTATTACACAAACAAAAAAAATTGTATTTAATAGTATTTACCCTCTGGGTAACAAATAACCCTGATATATCCATTATCGACATTTTAAATAGCAACTGACAAATTATTTTAATCAAAAACAATAAAAATACAACAAATATAATTAAATATTTGACTATAATATAACAAAAGTTACAACAACAAATAAAATATATGTAATTTATATAAAACAACAACAGGTCACATCATGTCTCATGCCTGATTGAACACAATACAACAAAACACAACATGTAGTCAATTTAAAGTGATTAATTTAAATAATAATTTACTTCTCATGATATGACAAATAAGCAATTATTTTACATTATATTTATTATCTAATTGTATTGACAAATATGATTAATTTTAATGTAAAATCTTCTACAGAATGTTTTCTCTCTCTCTCTTACTGCCACACTCTCGCTCTCTCCCTGACTTATACGCTCTTGCTCTGAAATGTTTAAACAATTTTGTAAAATTGTAATGATATTAAGTATTATTATTGTTATCGTATTTGTTATTATTAAGTATTTAAATGTTTATTGTTATATTGATAACAATAAAATCATTGACAGCTGGTAAATATGTAGAACAAATTTTAAAGAATATAAAATAGATTTTAATGCAGGTAGAAATTGATTTTGAAATCAATATTAATTGAGAGAAAATTGCTTAAAGGTTTGTTTGGGAAGTAATAAAGGGCCATAGTTTAGAATCTAATGAACTTGTGGGACAAGAATTTATGAAGGACATTTAATCATGAACTTAAAATGAAAATAGTTTAATTCATATTTTTAGAATAATTTTAAATTATTTACATTTTGAATAATCCACCCTCGTTTTTCTTATATATTTCATTACAATTTTAATTATTTGTTTTACTTCTAAATCATATTCCAAATACAAAATAAATTTTTCCTAGCAAATTAGTTAAACTATTAAACAAATATTTATTTAAAAATTTAAGAAAATAAATAAATTTTTTAATTTTAACTTAACAAAATATTTATTAATTATCTTAAAACTAAAATATCAAGTCAATAAAAGTTTATTAATTGCAAAATAAAGAAAAATATATAAGATTTTCAAATAAAAATATTTAAACAATTTTAACTATTTATTAAATTAAATAATAAACAAATAAATATATCTTCTCAATTTATTTTTAAATCAAATAATATTTTATAAATAACTACAACAATAAGGGTTAATTTATTAATAATTATTTATATTATTGAAATGAATTTTTAAAAAAACATAAAAAGGAATCTAAAAAATTTCATAACAAATTTGAAGATAAACATGTTTAGCATATTTTTAGGTTGAGACTATAAAAAGACCGTAACAACTGAAAATTCAAGTTATAATCCCAAGCAATTGCATACCTTAATTTTTTAATTTAATACTCAAATTTTTTGAAATATTATTTAACATAGCATAACTCTGGGCACTATAAATTTGAATTTCTAAAGCATATTTTCTAGCGCTATATAACATCAATTCTAGTACAGTTCTAGTACAAGTTCTAGTTCATTCTTTGTTCAGTTCTAGTTCAACTTTAGCATTGGCTTGTCCTATAAAATAACTGAATTTTTTCTATTCTCCTCACTATGCACAATATTAACGTTTGCGCGCTCTAGTTTTCCCAAGATACACCTTTTAGTGATCTTAACACCGTTGAATAATCTTATCGCTATGCTTAGTATATTGTGCTTATTTTACTGTCTCTCAACAATACATCTGGCTGGCGATGAAGATGTTAAACACACACGCGCCCTAATGTGTGTTATCTGTCTGCATTTATTTATTGTGAGCGTTTTTGCAATCCAAAATAGCTAAAGAAATTTTTGCCTTTTGCACATGATATCAAAATAGTTTTGGAATTTTGATCAGTTTTTTAATTCACAAAAAAAATCTGAAAATTGATCACCTAAAAAGAATAATTAAACAATTTTTTTCTCGAAAATTTTGTGCGCATTGCAGCATACTTTTAGGCTTAAGATTAAGTGAATATAAAGATTATGTAATATAATAAACTTAAAACTAAGTCTTTACTTTAAAAACTTTATATTTTAATCTCTATTAAATAAATTATTGCAAAAATTAAAGAAAATATATCTGATCATATTTTCAGATACATTTGCAATTTATCACAATAATTTAATTTCACCACAATCTGAAATCTGATTAAGCATGAAATTACTTAAAAGGAATTTCCTTTAAAAGGAAATTTATTCAAATAAATAACAATAAAATTTTCGCTTTGCAAAAATCAAATGGCGTTAAAAAAATCCCTTCCAAGAATTGTGGCAAAAATAAAATTATAATTTATCAGCTGTAATATGGAAATGGCAAAACATTTATTTAAGCATTAAACTATAAACTTAAAATTATTATTTTTTCACTTTGAAGGAAAAAATATATAAAAAGGAGTCAGAATAATTTCAATATTTATAAACAGGAAGAAAATACATTAAAAAATTATATAATTTTTTCTGTATGCTATTAAGTCTGATGTTTATACATATATGTATGCAAATAAACATATACACATGTAAATATTGATTGCATTTCTCAATCAACACCAATCAATCTAGTCTAATGACATTAACTCGAACTGTCAACGCTCGTCTGCACTTTGATTTGATAAAAAGTAACAAAATTTAGTTTTTTCTCAAATATAATCTATACAGTCTCTCTCACTCTCTCCCCCTGCCTCTCCTTATTCTACTTTTACATTTCAACTAACTGTAAATAAGTATACATAGAAACCATGACAGGAAGTGAGAGGAGTGTGTAGAGAAAGAAAAGGTAAATATAGAAACTTTATAGGTGTGTTTATATTATTTTGTTTTGTTAGTATCGTTGGGATGCTATGTGTGAGTGTGTTCTTTACCTATTTGCTTGTGTGTAGGTGTGTATGTATTAAATTTCAATATAACAGGAAATCTAAACCAATGCTCTCTAAATTGTGTGTGTGTTTGTGTGTGTTTTTATTTTTTCTTCTTCCTTTGTGCCACTCACTTTTAACCCGCAGTTATTTTGTGGCAAATCTAGTTAACAAAACTCAGACATTTATAATTTTTTCTCCACACACTCCTGTTATTTTTCAATTTTTTGTTTATCGCTTTATGTTTACGCTACTGGAATTTTTTACACTGAGAGAAAATATTTGTGATAATTTGAAAATAGAATTGTATTTAATTTTTTTCCTAAAAACGGAAGAAAATAGTTTTTGATTTTTAGAAATTCTAAAATTTTTATGAATTTTCATAACATTTAGTTAAGTTTTCGTTCACAGTGTATGTTAAAAAAATTTATTTTTTTCTATTCTATTTTTATTACTTTTTTTTTTTTGGTAGGAAATTTTTATTACCAGTTTTTTCTCGTTATAAACATTTTTTAGAACATCTTTGGTAATTGTATTTTGAAAATAAACACTAGCAATAGAGAAAAACTCGTAAAAAAGGAGGAAAATATTTTGACAGACTAAAATCATAGAAAAAAATTTTGGCTTGGAGAAAACTGTTAAGTGCTGGTGATATGAATATGGTGGGTTTTGCAGGAAATGGTTTAAAATAAAATCAAAGAAATTACTTTTTTTCACCACAATCAAACTAAACTGTTTCTAATTTTATAGCAGACAAATTTGATTTAGTTTCGATATCAGAAAAAAAAACACCGAAACATTTGAGAGCAATAAAATTTAAAAAAAAATCACAAAAAGACTTAAATTGAAATGGGAATTTTTTCACACGAAAATAAAATTAAAATAACGTTATAATTTAAACAAAAATTTTAATTTTTTTTAACGAGTGAGATCGAAAATTTCTAAACACACGTTTTTTATTAAGACCATGAACTCAAGTATTATTGAATTATAATTTTGATCAAGTTATTATATTATGTTATGTCAAACAAATGAATACTGAATCAATCTGATTAAGTATTTTTAAAAAAACCCAACATGGTACCACACAAAGTTGACCAAGCATTCAAAGGTCTGCCATAAAACATTTTCTAATGTTATTTTACAGTACCGGGAGAACTTGCATTTTGATAGAAAATCTGTTTCAGGTAGATGCTGATGATTTTTCTATAGCAGAAAAAATAGAAAGCATTTTCGAAAGAGCTCCCAACACATCCGGTAGGAAAGTAATCCGTTTAGTTATTGATGCTCGAGGGAATTTGGAAGAAAAGTTTAGAATTTAAAACCAGTCATAATGTCCCAAAAAATTTTGGTATAACATGCAATATGCAGTAGGGGCTAAAGAAGCCAATCATTTTTACAACGGGTTCTGTGTCCACTTATTTTTGGCCAGACTGAGCATCCTGCCATATGATAAGAAAACCCTTGGGGGTATAAGAGAGGCAAATCCTTCAACCTGTCAAGAACTAAGACCAGTGGAAAGATATTGGGCACTTGTTAAAAGAAAATTGAAAGCACAAAAAGGTATCCAAATGCTTGGTAGATTTTAAAGGGGAGATGACATGTCTGGTGCTATAAAAACATTAATGTAAAGATTTCTGAAAAAGGCTTCAAAATTGTTATCACTAGCGATTAAAGCTATAAAAATTTATATTTTTTATTTTAAAAAATTTAATCAAACAAACTGCAAATTTAGTGATTTCGTTTTTTATTTGTATATAAAGAATTTTCTCACTCTTTATATAAAATTTTATTTTTAATATGTAATTTTATTACCAATTTTAATATTCCCTTAAATCCTAAGAAAATATACTTTAATATTTATTTCTTTTATTTTTATCTCTTTCCAGGTATGTGTCTTTCATCCATTTTTTATTATTCAATTTAATAGAATTTAAATGGTAAATCTTTTTATCTGCGGTAAGCTTCCTCTTTTTCATTTCCTTTTAAATAATAAATAATTCTAGTCCATCGTATTATTTTATATTTCACTCTCTTCTTCTCCTACTAAATTCAACAATAAGTTTTCTTATGTTTCGCCAAAAATCTATAAAATTTTTGAATGTTTAGTGGAAATAAATTATTTATAACGAAAAATAAAACTTGAGAAAGAGAATTCTAAACAAAATTAAAATAAAGTTTACTTTCACCCAAACAATATGAAGTATGAGTAATATTAATTATTTTTAAATATTAAGTATACGCTTCCAACAAACCAACAAATAAGAAATTTTAAATAAAAATTTATTATTTCAACAGTTTTAGTAAAATAAATTCTTATTTACTATAAATAATTTTACGAAACCAACAAAAAACACATGATGTATGATTGATTTGAATCAAATCAATATTAAGTATACGTCACTTTTATTAAGAAAAATATCAGATTTTCTATATACAACTTATGTACAAGCAGGTGAAATGTTGAATTTTTCACTAAAAATTGAATTTTTCACTAAAAATTCAATTGAATTTTTCACTAAAAATTCAATTTTTCACTAAAAATTCAATTTTTCACTAAAAATTCAATTTTTCACTAAAAATTCGATTTTTCACTAAAAATTCAATTTTTCACTAAAAATTCAATTTTTCACTAAAAATTTAATTTTTCACTAAAAATTCAATTTTTCGCTAAAAATTGAATTTTTCACAAAAAATTGAATTTTTCACAAAAAATTGAATTTTTCACAAAAAATTGAATTTTTCACAAAAATTGAATTTTTCACAAAAAATTGAATTTTTCACAAAAAATTTAATTTTTCACAAAAAATTGAATTTTTCACAAAAAATTGAATTTTTCACAAAAAATTGAATTTTTCACAAAAAATTGAATTTTTCACAAAAAATTGAATTTTTCACAAAAAATTGAATTTTTCACAAAAAATTGAATTTTTCACAAAAATTGAATTTTTCACTAAAAATTGAATTTTTCACTAAAAATTGAATTTTTCACTAAAAAATTCAATTTTTCACTAAAAATTCAATTTTTCACAAAAAATTGAATTTTTCACTTAAAATTGAATTTTTCACTAAAAATTGAATTTTTCACTAAAAATTGAATTTTTCACTAAAAATTCAATTTTTCACTAAAAATTGAATTTTTCAACTAAAAATTCAATTTTTCACTAAAAATTGAATTTTTCACTAAAAATTGAATTTTTCACTAAAAATTGAATTTTTCACTAAAAATTGAATTTTTCACTAAAAATTGAATTTTTCACTAAAAATTGAATTTTTCACTAAAAATTGAATTTTTCACTAAAAATTGAATTTTTTACTAAAAATTGAATTTTTCAATAAAAATTGAATTTTATACTAAAAACTTAAATTTTTTCTGTAAAAAATAATTTTTCAATAAAAATTCAATTTTTAACTAAAAATTTATCTTTTGACTAAAAATTTAATTTTCCGCAAGCATTTCATTTTTTCACTGTAAATGTCAATTTTCACAAAAATACGATTTTCACTGAATAAACGATTTTCACTTGTACTGCGATTTTCACTCCAACTAAAAATTTGATTTTGTGTAAAAATACGATTTTTTATAGAAATTCGATTTTTGCTAAAATAAGAATTTTATTTAAATTACGATCGTAAAAACACTTTTTTCGTTGCAATTTTTTGGCCTAAAAATAAAATTAAAAATTAAACTCTCATTAAAATGCGATTTTGTTTTTTTAGAAATGCGTTTTATCAATACAAGCATAATTTACTAAAACCTTTCACTAATTAGAGGATAATCGTATTTTTTTCATAAAATTCTTATTTATATATAAATATTGAATCAAAGACTCTAGCATCATAGATGATTTCTGGAAATAATTTCAGATTATGAATTTTCTATTTTTACTTTATAAAACGTTTGAATGTTATAAAAGTTAGTTTACAAACAAATCTGACAAGATATGGAAATAAAGTTTTTATCTGTAAAATTGATTCATTTGGTAAATTTTCGGTTTTAAATATATATTTTTAAAGCTTAAATTTCCCTATTTAAATATAATTCTTCATCTGCATTTCACTCATTTTCCAAATGTTTTTCTGCAAAGGAAATGAATCTTCCCAAAAAAAGGAAACACGTTAATTTTTTCGCCAACAACAAACATAAAAATTGTATAGAGAACTTAAACTAAAAAAATCATTGATTGACCTAAAAATTCACTTGATTTAACATAAAACAACAAAATTCTAACAAACTCCATGGAATCCAAATAGACACACTCATACATATTAATGTTGTTGATAAATATTTGAAGAGAAAAACAATTTGAAAAATGAGTATAAATCAAAAAATATGGCGTAGAAAGCAAAATGAAGTTTATTGATGAGAAAACATTTTTTATGATTCTTTCATGTTACTTATTTTCTTCTTTTTGCTATAACAACAAATTGGGTTAAATTTTAACAAGCCATTGGGATAAATGATTTTATTTCTTTCCAAGAATTTTTACCATATAAAAATATAATCAAACTTCTATAAAAGTTATAAAAACGAAAACTAATACACACAGACATATTTCTATTTAGATTCTAACTAATGTCTAAAGAAATTTAAGATTTATTTCAAAAAAAGCTGCTAGACTTTAGGTTTTCTTGTGAAATGAAATAAAAATAAAGCAAAAACAACGTTAACGGTGGTATACAGAAGAAATGAAGGCAAAAAGTGAAATATATATGAATGTATGTTTATATATGTATGTGTATATAAAATAAAGTGAAATGAAATAAAACATACTTGGGGAGTTGAATTAAAGAAATTGTGTTTCTTTTTTTAACTGCAATGCAGTAAATATAAATGATAGTGAGTGTATGTGTTTTAGTACACGTATGTGTGTGTGCGAGTTAAAATGATTTTAGTTACCCTAGAGTTTTAACTAGATTCAGCAGAATACGTACAAATCCCAAGATGCTTTATTAATTATTTTAATCAAAAAGGAAACAAGATTGTTCTCTGTTAAAATTAAGAAAAAGTCAATCAGTGATCGATTAAAATATTTATCAAAATCTCAAAATTAAAATGTGCTCTCTTTTAAGATAAAACAAGCGTAAACAAATTAAAATATGCTCTCACAAGAGATGAGTTTAAATTAAATTCTCTCCCTATTAAGAGAACATCTTAAGTTGGCTTAAAATGTGCTCTCCATTAAGAGAACAGCTTAAGCTCGATTAAATGTGCTTTTTGTTAAGAGAATGTCTTAAGCTAGCTTAAAATGTACTCCTTAAGAATCATAAGCTTGCTTAAAATGTGCGCTCTAAGAGAACATCCCCTTCGTGCTAAGTATGTCCTCTGTTAGGAGAAGGTTTTTTGGTAATTTTTAAGGCAAAAATCTTTCATTAATAACATTTATCTATTTCTCACTAAGAAGTGTTACTTATAATAAATCTCGAAGCACTACAGGGTTCTATAGCATTTATTTCTGTTTGGCTCTGTAAATCTCTACTCATTGTATCGCTTTATTAAAACATTGTTTAAAGAAAAAGCGTTAAAATTATATTTAAAGTCTAAACAACATTGTGTTAAGTTCACATAATTTGCAATGTGAATTTTTGTGGTCTTTGTCTTTGGATTCTTTTGCTTTATTTTTTCCCAAATTAAAAATAAAACAATATAAATAGATCATTGTTTTTTTTGTTTTTTTTTTTTTTTTTTTGTAAAAAAACAAAAGATTTTTTGCACATTTTTCTGATTTGATGTATTGTTTTTAATCTGATAATGTTACACAAATAAAACATAATTAAATACTAAAAGAGGAAAAAGAAGAGAAATAAAAATACTTTTGTGTGTGTAAGAGTGATTCGCGTTGACGATGAAAAAGGAAAAGTTAAATAAATAAAAGAAATGAAAACTAACAAAACAGTTAAAAAAACTTCATGGTTGGCAGATGCTTGACACTGACAAAAATTTGAATAGAAATTATTGAAATGAACGTTAATGGATTTTAAAATATTCAAAAAAATAATTTATTTAAATAACACGAATTTTCAAAAATTTAGAAATAAAATAAAGAAATATTAATAATATTTTTTCGTCAAAATCTAATTGTTTCCAAAAGCAATTCATTATTACTTATATAAAACTTTTTACCGTATTCAAGTTTTTTTCTTAACAAAAAAACTTCTCTCTTAGATACACACACTCCTTATACAACCAAAAGAAAAGACAACATTGAACAAAACTACCGTATTATATGAGTTAAAGCAAAAATAAAATGGCGCTAATTACCGCTAACAATTGTTACACAATCATTATTGTTGTAATGCAGTTGTTAAGAAAACTCTAGGAGATTGTGTGTGTTTGTGTATGTGTGAGTATAACAAAAACAATATACTGCATAATTTCAATGAAAACATTACTCTTACACACACCACAAAACTAAACTTTCTTTATTCCTTTTTATATCTCTACCAAAACACAAACACACACACGCAAAAACACAAAGAGATTTTTTTGCTTTTATTCTTGATCTCTTTAGCAATTGAAAATACAATAACAATATTATTCTTTCTTTTCTCCTCTTTAACAATAAAAATTAAACATTATGAGGGCTTTTTTAATAACTTTGTTTAATTTATAACAGAAATTATTATAAAACATGTATTATATTTTTGAATTATTTTCTTTATACAATTTTTACACAACTACTAAATTGAACTGAAGAGTAATATTGGTTTATATGTGTGTGCGTAAGTTTAAACTTAGTTTATTTTAAAGTTTGTTGAGAGGTTTTTATTTCTTTAACTTGTTTCTTTTACCTACAAAATTTTATTTTATTAAAACTTTTATAATTTTTCATAAAGACTTTTACCAACAAGTAAAGGCAAAAACATAAGAAATAGAGAAATAAATAACAATAAAAGAAATAAAGATAAAAATGTATAAGTAAAGATTTTTATTTAACTAAAAGTTTTAACTAACTTAGGCGAAGTTTAAGAAATTCACACACAAATATATATCAACTTGTTGAGTGAAAGATACTCTCTCAACAGAAAACTCGAGAGAATACCACAAGCTAGCTTGAAATGTTCTCTTTAAAGAGAATACCACAAGCTAGCTTGAAATGTTCTCTTTGAAGAGAATACCACAAGCTAGCTTGAATGTTCTCTTCAAAAAAAAACAGCACAAGTTAGCTCAAAGAGAATATCACACACTAGCTCAAAATGTTCTCTTTTAAGAGAGTATTTCAAGCTAAATTCAAATGTTTTGTTTTAATAGAAGTTATAAACATAAAATGTGCTCTCATAAGAGAATAGCTTAATCTAGTCTAAAATGTGCTCTCTTAAAAAATAACTTAAGCAAGCATAAAATATGCTAGAGAATGGATTAAGTTAACTGGAAATGTTATTTTATGACAATATCTCCATTAGGCTTAAATTCAATGTTATCAATATCAAAATTTTTCTCTGTTGAGAAAAAATTTAATGTTTAAAATGATTTAAACATTTTTTTTAATTAAAATTTATAAAAACATTCACGATTTTATGTACTTATTACATATTTTCCTCATTTTGTCATTAATATAGCGCAACAACTATCACAAGTAATTATTTTAGTTTCTATTTCATGCTCCCAAAAGGAAGAGAATTTCTTGAATAAAACTATTTTGTAGCTTGTTATTGCTGTAAGAATATTTACTTAATTAGCCATATCCTTTTAAAAACAACAACAACAACAGCAGCAGCGGCAACAATTATAAGAAAAAAAAACATTTATTAATTTAGATATTTACTATATACTTTAACTATACACACTGTGTACACAATAACTACAACAACAACTTAAATATACGACTGACTACTACTTACTTGAAGAACTAAAATAACATACAACAACATACACTTATTTTTAGTGTATTCTTATTTTCCATTTCTTTGGAATTATCTTATTTTTATAACCCACACCACCACAAGTGAAATGGGTATATTAACTTTGTCATTCCGTGTGTAACGCTAAGAAGAAATTATCTCATAATATCACATAATAAATATAATGTATATATATTCTTGCATCACATCAAAATCTGAGTGGTTTTAGCTATGTCCGTCATATAGTACTGCAAGGTTATTTAAGATTTTGGCAGAATATAATGTATATATGTACTACATAATCATTCTAAAAATTATCAAAATCGGTTCAGTAAAGTTATAGCCAAAAATATATCTAATTTTATAACTCATTAGGAGTTCCTGCGTAGTATTTGATACATACGTTTGTGAGTGTACGAAACATAACGCATGTGTGGTGGAGGGTATTAAAGATTCGGCATAGCCGAATTTAGTATTCTTACTTGTTTTCTTTTATTTTTTCGAGATTTTCGTATGAAATTAAATACGAATGTAGGACAAGGATAAGAATCATCACTTGAAATTCTTTGTTTATTTAAGTTTACATTTTTTTCAGATACATATTTAGGTATGCAGGTATATAAGTAGAAGTATCTTACAAATAAATATGTAGATTCAAATGTATATGTATATTTGTCATACGAATATATGTTTATTATACATTTTTAAATATTTTCTTGTTCACATATTTATATAAAACTCTAGAATATAATTAGAAAAAAATAGAAAATAACGAAAATATTTACTGTAAAAGTACTAGAGAGTAAGATGGAATTGTTTTAATGAAGCCAATGAATTTTGAATTAAAATATTTTTAATTATTTAGACAGGTTTTTGGAAAATAAAAATATATATATTCAGTAGTTTTGTATTTAAAGATCAACCGATTTTTATAATTATCGGTCAAAGAGATATTTTTAGAATTTTTTCGTAAACCTTTCGCCAAGAAGGTGAAACAACTCAAGTGGTGAATTATGATATATTTAGTTTAGCGTTGTATATAAAACACCTATGAGACATGTTTTATATTACTTTTCACATTATATTAAATTCTAACTTGATTTAGCTTTGTTCCATTGTCTGTCCTTCTGTCTTTCCTTTCATCTGTAAGCACAAAAAAGATATACCAATTCAAGTGATAAATAAGGGTATATTTATTATAAAATAACATATGTAATACCTGGTTAAGAATTTTAAAAATTCGGTTTAGAACAATTTCAAAGACTCTTTTATATTCTAACATTATTTAACTACACTCCAGTGTCTGTCCTTCCGTCCGTCTTGTCTATCATCTTTAAACGAATAATAAATATAAAAGTTCAAGTGATAAATTGTTCTTTATTCAATGCACTTAGCCATATGAAAGACATAAATAAAAACCTAAGAGGTCTACTTTAATCTAAATTCTCAGACCTCTTCAAATTCTTACTTGATTTAGCTGTGCCCCATTTTCTCTCCTTCCGTCCGTCTGGTCATCCATCTGTAAATACAAAACAAAGTGTACTAGTTTAAGCGAAGAATTAAATTTAGAGAATTAAATTTAGTTTATTATTCCACATGGAACATCAAGGTACAATTCTTAGATCATATCAGATTCGGAATATCCCAGTATCAGTCCTCCTGTCCGTCTTTTTCTCGACCTGTCTAACTTTGAGTTTTTCTTTCCATAAAAAAAAGAAACCTAAACTAGAAAAGTTTAAAATTCTATATGTAAAGGATCCAGATTCAGCAGATTTAAAAGATCCAATTAAGTTTAAATAGTTTAAATAGATCATGTCAAATTCTGACTTGATTTTTGTCCCAGTGTCTGTCCTTCCTGCCGCCTTTTCTAAAAAACTCAATAAGAGACAGAATATTTTTATATGTTCTCACAAGAACACATATTTCTCATATTTTTTCGTGGTTTATTTATCCTCTGAAATCTATAAAATACTAAAGCATTCATTATGTATTAAGAATTATATAACCCCCCTTTCCCACTCCCCCTTTCTTTTCGTGTAACTCATTAAATATTACATAGTTCTTTAGTCTTATTTCATGTTAAACTATAGTTTTTCATGACTAATGAAGATTGAAACTACAAGCACTTTAAGTGTTAACAAAATATTTAATATTCATAGATTCAATGCTGTAAGCTTTCATAGCGTAAGAGTAAGAAATATAGAATATAAATTTGCTATAAAATACAAAATGTATAAAAAGTTTTTGCTTCAAAAAATGGTTAACAAAATTTTTAAATAAAAAAATGTTTACGTAGCAAAAAACGTAAAAGTTTGGTTTACGTTAATTAAGCCTTTAGCATAGTTTCGAAATCAAAAAAATGCTCCTTTAATTTAATAATATAAGTCTTAAAACCTCTCTCAGTAATCACGTGGCAAGATTTTTAAAGTTCTCATTACGTAACAATACATTTGTCTCATATTTGAAGTATCCCAATAAGAAATTAAACTTAAATATTAATTAAACAGATTTTAAGAATAGTGCGGTAAAGTAACAGATAATATTTTCTTACGTAATATAACAACGTAACTTGATACGCGTCTGAAGTTTTTAATAATAAAAACTTAAGCTTGAAAATTTGATTTTGATCATAAAATTTCTATTTAAAATTACTGCTATTTCGTAGCAGTAACGTAGTATTTTCAATTAGTAAATTTCTCATTCGGTTCTAAATTTTCTATTCCTTATTTTTTACTTTAAATCGTAATTACATACCTGTTACACGCATTCTGAATTAATTATTTCAACTCCAACATAAAGAAAATTAAAGGTTTAAACTTTAAGCAAATGTGAAATAATATATGACTTCTCTCCAACTCTATCTCTCTCTCTCTCTTTTGATAACAATCATTATTAGTTTCTCCGTTATATAAAAGGTGTTAAAACAATAATAAAACGTATTCTATAAAAACTCTTATGGGGAATTTATTATTTGAAAAGTGAATAAATTTTGAAAAGAGAGAACAAAGTATGAGTTTTGTAGAAGTCTCAGGAGCCTAAAATGGAGTGTGAGTACTCAAGTTTTTAGGCATTTTATATAAAATTTAAATAATGTTTTGTTTTAGAAATAACTTATTTTTATTGTCAGAAAAAAAACAAATCCATTAACATAAATATGTTTTTTCCTCTCTCTTTTTTAATGTAATTTTGTCACAGAAATTTATTTTGTATTTATGATCTCTAAGGATTTAAAATGACACTTTATATCGTTTCTATTAGTTGCGTGACATTTTTCGACAACACTTTAGGGAATTGTGGTAGAAGCAGGACAATATTTTATGTGTTATTAATTTTATGGTGGCGTATTTTATATATATTTTTTAGAAATTTTGAAGAGAACATGAAATAAAATAAGAAAAGAAAGTCTTCCTGAAAAGAGCTTTTTAAGAGAACCTAAAATGTGCTTCCTTTAAATAATATGATAAGCAAGCTTGTAATGTACGCTCTTAAGAGAACAGTATACCTTAGTTAACATGTGCTCTCTTAAGGGAATCTATCTTAAAATGTACTCTCTTAAGAGAATATCATGAGATAGATTAAAATATTCTCTCTTAACTATGTTCTCTAACACTTTCTAATGTTAGCTCTCTAAAGTTAGCCTAAATTTTTCTCTCTTTTGAGAGAATAACTTAAAATGTGCTCAAGAGCATTGCTTTAGTTTTTGATTAATTATAATTCGCAATTAAATTTTTCCCATTATTTATTTCTTCTCAAAATTAATTCCCTTAACATTTTCCACTTTCAATACCTGTCCAAATATTTTTCAAACAATTTCCATCCAAAAAATAATAATTTGTTACAACAATTAAAATTTTAGGCATTTTTATTATTAAAACTACAATCAAAATTCATAAATCCCTTAAGAGTTGACAAAAGCAACACATCACATCACATCACATTATAACATATTGTTTAGTCTAGTTTTAGCCAGTTTTGAAATAATAATAAAAATTGCATTTTAGTTTTAATAAATGTTAACAACTAAATATTTATGATATTAAAATAACACACTCACACATACATACATACACTCACTTTCAAACAACCAACATAATTTCACACTCACTCCTTCAAACTAATGGAAATTTATGCAATTTGTGCTATAAATTGCATAAAAGGTGTAAGAGTGTGTGTGTAGTTATAGAATAACTGATGATGATGTTGTTGATGATGATGATGATGATGTTATTGCTTTCTAGTAGTTTCAGTATTTAATATATTTTGCATAAATATCCTGTCAAATATTTTGATAGCTTAGAACATTTTAATATTAAAACAAGAAAGAATGCTATATTCCGTCATGCTGAATTTTATTATCCTCCACTGCATTTTCGTGCAAAGGTAAATACGTTATGTTTCAGACATACGCTCTTACACATCCACTTCCAAACGTATACATTATATAAAAGTTTTTCTTATATATAACACGGGAACACTTAATTTATCGATTTAAAATTTACAATTTTACAAAAGCTCTTCGCATTAACTTAGAGGTTTTCTTAGATATCGTTACATATCTTTAAATATATTGAACCGATAAATAGGTAGCTTATCAGGACTATAGTTAATTCTTAGTCAAAATTGAATTGAAATGTACCAATTTTATTGGATGTGATCGTGCCAACAACAGACAGACATTGCTAAATCGAAATGACAAATTTAATAAACCCTTTTCACCACTTTTGGTGGTGGAGGGTATAATAAAGGTGACCATGTTGCCTAAAAAGTTGCTGTTATGTTTTGCCAATTTTAAACTGGAGGAATTTGGTCTTCTTTATCATTTGACACCCAAAAAGTATGCAGTAATAAATTTAATTTTTTTATCACGTTCAATAAATGTATTTATTATAAATGTTTATTTTTGTTTGTATGTTTGTATGTATGTATGTATGTATGTATGTATGTATGTATGTATGTATGTATGTATGTGTGTGTGTGTAAATGTATTTGGGCCAGGAAGTATAAAAAGTTTATTTTAAAGTTAAACTTTGATTACAAATTATTTATATTTTATACTCTTTTTCCATGTTATGCGTTATTAATTGTAGTTATAAGCACAAACAAACTTTAATAAGCAATAGGAAAATTGTTAAAACTAACTTTAGTTTGTTTCCTAGTTAAACACTGTACAAAAACTGGGGGAAAATATTAAGGGAAAACTTTACATATTAAAAAAAATAATAATAATTGAAAATATTAAACATTTAAGGAAGTCAAGCAATTTTCATAAATATTTCTCCTACTAACTTCCAATAAACAAAAAGGGTTTAATTTCAAGACTCAACTATAAATTCATACAAATACAGCTGCACTTTATAACTCTTTTGCCTCTATTACCTTCCTTTAGTATAAGTGTCTTGCAACAATTCCTTGTTTTTTTCGCTCTTAAATGAAACTTCTTTTAGTCGAGGGAAAAATATCTACAAATTTACATGGAAAATTCTATATTTAATATTTGTCTTGTAGAAGCAAAAAAGCTTAAAGAATTTTTTGTTGAAATTATATAACAACAATAAAGTTTGTCGCTTTAAATTATTAAAACTCATTAACACTTTCAACATTCAGAGGCAATTTTTGTTGTTGTTGTTGCAATCAACTTTTTTAAGTAATTAAAGTTAGTTCAAGGAAAAACTAATTTATGTTATTTGAAAAAAATGTCCAGAGATAAAAAATACTTAAATAGGAATTTCAAAACAAAAATATATTTTCACCAAATTTACTCTTATTAAAGTTGGTTTAAAAATAATTTATAATAATTTATCTTAAACTCCTTAAAATTTCTCTTAGTGAAGAACATTTTAAGCTTTATTATCACTAGTAGTTTTTAATACTGAAGAACTTTATCTTAAAAGCAAAATGGGAAAAAGCTTCTCTTAAGAAAAATAATTTTGTTTAGCAGGAGTTATTATCATCAAAAAAGTTCTCTTAATTGAGAATATATTGAAAACCTTTTCCTGATAGAGAACATTTTGTGCTTGCTAATACATTTCTCTTAATAGAACATTTTTGGGCCAATGAATTTTCTTTCAATAGAAAAGATTTGATCTTATTAGAGATTTTTTCCCAAAAGAGGAAGGAAAATCTCTCATATTACAGAATATTTTGGAATTCTTCTCTTTGACGCTCTTTCTCTATGTCAAATAATTTCTCTCTTCAGAGAGAATACTTGGTGCTTACAATGGATTTAGAGCCACTACTTCTCCTAATAAAAAACAGAATTTTTTACTTAAATTTTTCTCTAAATGGAGTTGATCTTAAGCTACGACAAGATGATTTATTATTTATTTATCTATTTATTATTTTATTTTTATATGGAGCTAAAAAGAGGATATTCTTTGAGGAGGGGGTCTTGAATCAGACAGAGATTTTCACTAAATGGATATCTTAAAATTTAATTACAAAATATTTTATCTAATAATAATTCTGAATTTATTAGAAATGGGAAATTTCTGTTAATTATTAGCAATCGAATTTCCATATTATTTCAATTCTTCTTTTTTAATAGAGTGATCTTGAGAGCGATTCTTTTGGAGAGATCTAGAATTAATCGAAAATTTCTTCCTTGCGAGAGTGATTTCTAAATAAAGTTATATTATCTAATTTATTCTTTGGTCTCAAACTTTAAAATTTTTAACTTATTTTATTGCTCCTTCTTCATTTTCTCTTCTCAGCTTATGAATTATTAAATTATGAATTTTTCTTTCTTGACTTCTTCACTAACTTTTTTTGTCATTCTGTTCCCCCTCTTTTTTCTTGCAGCCTTTTGCCAAAAAATATACTTCAAGTTATTCATTGTTCTCTTTTTTTGCATAAAAGAAATTGTCAGAGTTATAAAAATATTTTGTTGTTGTTGTTGCAGTTCTACCTGTATCTGTCTAACAAAATTTTTGAGAAATTTTGTCATGAATATTATTTTTATTTTTTAGAAGAACTTTATTTTATTTATTACTAAAAGCATTTTTTGTATTTCGTGTAGTTTTTTCGTGATACTTTTTAAAGGCATTTGTAATATCATCTGCAATGGGGTGCATTTCACAATTTTTTGTTTCAAAACTTTTTTTGAATATAACTGGCAGCTATTTTTATTATTTACAAATGTCAAGTGTTATAAAGTTTTTTTTGTTATTTTTTATTTAAATGAAATGAAATTTAAAGGAAATTGTATTGTTTTAAATTTAATTTCTGTTAAAAGCAGAGTTGCCAGATAAGATAAAAAATCCAATCAATTTTTCTAACTGTCCTCCATTTTCCCCTTCCGCATTAATAAAGTGCATACGATTTTTTAATATTTATTAAAACAGACACTTCATCAGATACAAACAAAACAAAGCTTTATTCGGCTAAGTCATCTCTTTAGTATCGATTTAGAAATAATTATGGGAACATGTTGAATACTTCTTGTAAAAGGTCACCACTAGCCCTATCTCAAAATAACGCTGTTTTGCCATTATCGCTTTTATGTGCAGTTTCAGAGATATGCGATATTAAAAGTTACGGAATATACCACTCCCCTCTCTATTTGTACTCTACAATAAAACGTTAAAGGCGTGCCAAATTTAATGACAATGTAATAAGCCGTTTTGTCAAGTCATTGTTCAAATTTTTCAGCTTTTACAGGTTGTCTCAGATATGGGTCAAACAACATTTTTCTACTCCACATATTTTTCCGATTTAATATAAAAACTTCTTAGGACAATAACAACTACTTGGGACAGATCTCAATTTGTTGTGGATGTAAACGTTTCAACAACAGACAGATGGATATAGTTAAATCGATTCAGATTCAGATTTGATTTGAATATATATACTTTTTGGACACAAAGTGACAAACTAAATATACCTTCATCACCACTGGTGTCAGTGGAGGGTTTTTGATAAAATATACTAGAAAAAACCCTTCTTTTTGGTGTAAAAATAAAATTCCCTCTGAATGAAATTTTCATTAAAAATGTCTTCAAAAAGGGAAAATTCCCTTCATCTAACATCACCGATTAAAAGTCTTAACTGCACCTTTTTTGTTTTGCATATAAATTTAATCTCTTTAATTAAATTTTAAATCATTTATTATAAACTCATTTATATTTAATGTTTAGTTGATATCTTTAATTTTAATCAATCATTTATAAAATAAACACACACTCAAACACAAAAGCGTTAATATAATTAAATACTTCCTTTCGAAAAAACAACTTTAATTTTGTGATAAAAATGTAAAATTTTGTTTTTATGTAAATTGTCATATCACAACAAATTGATCTCTGTTTTTCAAATCAAATAATTTATTTAAATGTTTTATTTTAAACATTTTAAAAATAGAGAGAGGGAGAGAGAAATAAAGTTTCCTTCAAAATTAGATATTTATCTGCATTTGTAATGACATTTTCAGCAACTCTATTTGCAACACTCAACATGTTGTCGTTGTCAATTGCCAACTAAAAGATTGTGATTATATAGATTATTATATTATTTATTTTATAATAACATACAAAAGTGTATATATATGTGTGTGTGTGAGTGTGTGCTTGTACTCGGTTACATTTACATTGTTCAAAGTGGCAAATAAATTAAGTACAAAACATGTAACATGAATCACAAACAGAAAGAGAGAAAAATAAGTAGGAAAAAAATAGCAACATTTAAAACAGCCCTGAGTTTCTTTTTATTTGTTATTATTATTTTTTGAATAGATTTCAAGACACTTTTCAAAAAAAATGTATTTGAAATGAAATGATATATTGCTAACAATTACAATGACATTGCAATTGACAGTTGGTTTAGCAAAACAATAATGTTGAAGTAGAAAAATAAATCTTATGAACAGAAAAATCACAATAATTCAATGTTTTTCTGCGTAGAAACTTTTACACCTACAGAATATAGTTTTTGTTGTTTTCTCGTTTAATAATAGATTTGCTAAATGTTAAGTTATTTAATACTTAAGCGTTTACACTACAAACAATTTACTCTTAGGCGAAACTGTCTAATTTGAAAAAGAGTTACTCCTAAATAATATCAGGACTTTAAGTAATAGAACGGAGATTCTCTTAAACAAATTAAACTAATTTAAGAATTTCTCTTAGCAGAGTTTTCCATTATGCTCTTCTCTTAAAGGAGAGTACATTTTAAGCTAACTTAAGCTATTCTTTTCACATTTTCTACTTAATTGAAATTTTCTCTTAATAACCATCATCTTAATCTTTCTCTTATTAAAGCTGTTTTTCGCTTATAATTATATTAATTTAAACATTTTATTAATCTTGATTAACTTTTTTTAGTGTAAACACTAACTTTATTTATTTATATATTTTTATTAAAAGCAATTTAAATACCTGTAAATTGTCGTTAACTATAGTTGGCGGTAAATTTGCTTAAACACTACTTATTATTTTAAGTGTTAAATACTTATGTATTTAAATATATGCAAAATTATATTATTGAAAATTAAAAATATTTTTTAATTAAACAAAATAATTAAACTGATTGTTTTTTCTCTTAATTGAAAAAATCAATTAAAATTTGTTTATTTAAAATTTTTGCATAAAAACTCAAATCAAATATTGTATAAAATAAATCAGAAACAGTTGCAATGACTTAATAAAAACCCTTTCAAATATAAGAAATGTATATATTTCTTTATACTCTTTACCCCTCTGTCTCTCTTAAGAAATAAACAAATTATATTTTCTCCTTATTTAACTTAATAGAGAAAATTTTAAGATCATATAGATTATCTCTTAAAAGAAAGCACATCTGTTGCAAGATTCTCACTAACTTTTGTGATCCGGAGAATATATTGAGCATTCGAGAAATTTTGTAAACAGTGAAAATATAGAGATGATGAGATAATTTAAACATATACAAGATTTTCTAAAAAGAGATTTTCTCTAAGATTCTGTCTTGATAGATGTTATTCTGGATGAGAAATTAATTTTCTCTTAACAGAGAATAACCTAAAATGATTGGAATATTAAAAACTATTGGAGTAATAAAGAATATATAAAAACTCTTTCTAGCTCAGGTTTTGCCATTGATATTTTTTATTAACACAATATTTGAATAGTAAGCTATTCGACCTTATATGCTCTTAATTAAATAGTCTTAATTTTCTCTTAATGCACAAAATTTTTTTTAAACGAAGGATTTATTTCTTTTAACAGAAATTACATTAAGAGAAAGACTTGTTAGTATATTTCGGAGAGATATATAATTTTTGAAATATATTTTCTCCTTTTAATTGATTTTGCTTTAATTGAGATTAAGATCAACAAGAAATTTACCTAAAAGAAGAAATTAAGGTTTTCAGAGAAATTTTCTCTTAAAACATGATCTGCATTGAGCGTTAGATATTCTCTTTTTAGAAAAGCTTTCTATAATTGAAGTTATAATCAGTTTTAAGATACGATTAAATAATCGAACAAGAAATTTTCTCTTAATAGAGAAGTTTTACATTAATAAAATACAGTCTCTTTATGGAAATAATAGTGAAATTTTAAGAGAATACGTTGAAAAGAATTTTCTCCTAATTCATGTTATAATCTAGTGCGAGATTATCTTTTAAAAGAGATATTTTTCTTTGGAGAGATTTTATCTTAATAATTTTTTTAAAGATATTTTTTAAGAGAGTAAAAGTTTTTCTGTAAAAAATAATACAGATTATGTTTGAAAAGTTCTCTTAGTTGAGAACTTTCGAAAGGACCAAATTTCAAAAATTTTTAATCTTATTAAATATTTTTTGTATTTCTTAAGAGAGTTGTGTTTTTTGAGAGAGTTAATATATGCTAATTTCAAGTGAAAGTTTTTCTATAATAAAAAGTTATATAAGTTTGAGTTTTTCTCTTAATTTTAAACCTTTTGAGGACCTTAAGAGAGTTCCCTTTTTTCTTGTGCCATGAAATTTATTAAGCTTTAAAATTTCTTCTATAACTTAAAATTTTATTATAGATCTTTTCTCAACCAAGACACTCCCATAAAATATTAAAGTCATTAGTTTTTTTTTTCAAATATTATTTTCTCTCTGCATATAAGACTTAACAAGTCTTCCCATAGAGTCTGGTGTTATAATACAAAAGTTTTTATGACAACAGCAACAACAAAAAAAGTATATTTTAGTTTGTTTCCATTTAATATTCATTGAAATATTTTCATTCATTCATTCATTCAGTATACACTTTGGTAACTTAATTCAATTACAAAACTCAAATGTCTAACCAATTCATGTTTTATCTTCGATATATATTTTTTTCTTTTATTTTTTGCCAGAGATGGGTGGGTGGTGGCCAATACTAGTTTCAACATTTTTTTTTTTTTTGGTAACACATTTTTTTGTTAGGGTTTTGTAAATGTAGCAACAGCTTTTTTTGGTTTAAAACATGCATCATGTGAAAACATGTTGAGTTTATAGATATTTGTTCAATATTTTTGTTTTATTTGAAAATTCATCTGAAATTCATGTTTGTTTTTTTCTTTTTTTTTTGTATGAAAATTTTATTATTGCATTTTGTATAGTTACAATGAGGTCAAATTAATTTAATTTTTTTTTTTTTTTTTAAGAAAACAATTTTTTTTGTTTTCAGTTTCGTTCAATATATTGAATATTATACCACTCCTATTATTATTATTGTTATTATTATTGTTTGATTATGTTTTAAATTGTAGGGAATATTAGTTTTATGTTTATGTATTATTAAGATTCTATAGATATTGAAATTTAATTTATTATGGGTTAAGAAATATATGGGTGTTGAATAATAAGCCTACATAATGCCAAAAAAACCAAAAATATACGGAGTGAGATCGAAAAGTTCTTAACATACACACATGTTAATAAAAACGAAATCATTTAACTTACAATTTAATTTTTTTATTTGATTGAAATTATTATTACAATTTAAAAAAAAAATATTTTTATAGTTTTAATCACTTGTGATGCAAATTTGAACCTTCTTCGGAAACCCTCCCATTTTTTAGTGCTTTCTGTCGCTTTGCTCTTTTATCCTCTTCAACAATTTGGCCCTTAGATCCCGGCAGTTTGGGGAGTTTTGTTTGTTATTACAGAGCCCATCTTAATAAATGATTGGCTTTTTTTTGCCGCAAATGCATATTGCTTGCCTTAGCCAAGTACTTTTTTGGAATTTTGACTGCGTTTGGGTTCTAAACTTTTCTTTAACAATTCCCCCGGGCATCAGCAGCATAAATTTTTTGAACAGGAAGTTGCGAAAAATCTGCTGCAACACACGTCTTCATATATTATGCAACAAGAATATTTTTTGGAAAACTTGACTTCAATTTCCCTGCTCTGTTTTTCGATCTTTGAATTTTGAGCAGCGATGCTGTCAAGAATGTGTTGACAATTGTTGTTTTTAAGCCTGCATAAGCTTTAACTTTTTGTTGCAATAATACGAGCATTGAGCTAACTGGGCTGCTTTCCTACCGAATGTTTTGTGAGCACTTTTGATATCGATTTCTAATTTTTTGGCTTTTGAAACATCATGTGGATTATTCCTTCTATTTAAGCAGATTTCTATCAACAGACAAGTTCTACCGGAGATTGTTTAAGAACATTGGAAACAGTGTTGATGACAGACCCTTTAAATGCTTGTCCAAATTTTGAAGATCAAATTGGTTTAGTTGGAAAATTTTAATTTTAATACGAACTTTGTTTAATTTGAGCACTCATTTTAAACAGATTTACAATATATTCATTTGTTTGACATTATAAACACATTTAACTGACATGTATTACAAAGGGCCCGAAGAAAAAATCAAATAATACTTGGATTAAAAGTTTTAATAAAAATTTTGCGTTAAGAATTTTTCGATCTCACTCCTTATTTTAAAAATATAAAATATATTTTTCAAAAATATTCAACAACAACCTGAAACTTTATAAATTCATTAAAATTTTTTATTAATTAAATAAAATATATTGAAAATAAATTCAATTAATTTATCCTTAAAATAATCTTTTTAATCTCTTTCTCTGACAAACTTTAAATTCTCTCTTCTAGTTTATCGAGATAAATTTACATATAAAATTGGTTAATTTAATACAATTTAAGCCAGTTTTCATTAACCAGAAAAAAATAAAGCAAACATTAAATATAGAGTCTCAAAACCATCAAAATATATAGAAAACAAACTAAATTGTTGCAACTGTCATGTTAACACAAACACTTTCCCATGTATATCCTCTCACACACACACAAGTTTAAACATATGTGTTTGTATGATGTCCATATAAAAGCCTATAAACTTGACCAGTTTAACCACAAATCCTACTATGAATTTCAATAGAATAAATATAATATTCGTTCACATGGTCAGGGTCTTTTTAGTTTTGTTGTTTTATTATGTTATTTTGAGGTTTTAGGTTTTTTTCTATATATTTTATATATAAAAGGATAATATAGTTCCAAACACAAATGAAATTCAAGTCTAAAACTTAATATACATTTAATAATGTAAATGTATCTAAAAATGTATTTGTTCCATACAAATATTATAAATAGAAAATACATCCCATCAGCTTTTGATTACTGTCTTGAACTTGTCATCCCAAAACGGATACTAAAATTCACTTTACTAAGTTTTAAATTAAACACTATGTCGTGGGCTTGTACTAGGAAATATCTTATTATATCTTTAACTGCCTCCTTACAATTCGCAAACACTTGGGCGTATTTACTGTCGCCCTAAGATACAACTTGTTGAGAACAAATGATTGAACGCATCTTTATCTTTACTGTGATCTCACAATGCACTTCAAACATGTCAAAAGGAGAAGACTTAAAATCTTAGTATTTTTTTCTTTTTCCATTATTCTTTATAGCTTAAGATAGCTTTAAATGTGCTCTCTTAAGAGAATGGCTTAAACTAACATAAAATGTTTAAGAGAATAGCTTAAGCAAGCTTAAATGCTATACTCTTTTAAGAGAGTAGCTTAAGTTCGCTAAAAATATGCTCTCTTAAAAAAATAGATTAAGATAACTTAAAATGTGCTCCCTTAAGAGAGTAGCTTAAGCTAGCTTAAAATGTGCTCTCTTAAGAGAGTAGCTTAAGCTAGCTTAAAATGTGCTCTCTTAAGAGAGTAGCTTAAGCTAGCTTAAAATGTGCTCTCTTAAGAGAGTAGCTTAAGCTAGCTTAAAATGTGCTCTCTTAAGAGAGTAGCTTAAGCTAGCTTAAAATGTGCTCTCTTAAGAGAGTAGCTTAAGCTAGCTTAAAATGTGCTCTCTTAAGAGAGTAGCTTAAGCTAGCTTAAAATGTGCTCTCTTAAGAGAGTAGCTTAAGCTAGCTTAAAATGTGCTCTCTTAAGAGAGTAGCTTAAGCTAGCTTAAAATGTGCTCTCTTAAGAGAGTAGCTTAAGCTAGCTTAAAATGTGCTCTCTTAAGAGAGTAGCTTTAAAAAAGATGAACTTCTCTCACATCCCTTTTAAAATTTCTATTAAATACTTCAATCCCAAAATAATACTCTCTCTATCTCCCATTAGAAATATGTAAATAAAACTTCATGGCAAACTGTGACCATCATTTATAGTCATTTACATAAACTTACACAAAAGGATTTAAACTTACAAATACACAACGGAAACTATATAAACTCATCTATACATACACACACACCCAGACACACAATAATAACAAGAAAGAGTATAAAATAGCATTTTAACCAAATTGTTGTGTGCAAAGTCAAGGCAAAGTGAAATGTTAGAAGACTCCAATGTGAATATTGTTTTGAAATGAATATGAAAATTAGTTAGAATAAACATGAACATGAACAAACATGTTTAAAAATGGTTACTCTACTGATTGTATTGTATTTTATTTTTTGCTACTCTTTGGCACTTTGCCAATTAAGTTCATTTTGAATATTAACTTTAATACAAACTCATGGCTTTTTCCCCAAAAAATGTTGGGTTTTAATTCTCTGAGAGAGATTTTATTTATAAACATATTTTTTATTTACAATTTAATAATAAACATGTTTATAATAAACATTTTTAAGGTTAGATCTCAATATTTAATTTAACACTTTAAATTTGAGTCAACGTTGAATATTTTTAATAATTTATACATTTTTTTTAACAGTTACACCTGAAAATTTAGACTTGCAACATTTAAAATGTTGCTAACTAATTCGTATATACATTTTATTAAGTACCTTATCTCTATCACAATTTCATTATGTCCTTTGCCTTTTGATATAATTTTAACATTTAAAATCTCTTTTTACTTTTCTCTTTGTCGAACCACTTTAAGCCATTTTCAAATTACATTTTCCCCCATTTTGTCTTTTATGTTTTTAAATTAACCGAAAATTAAATTAAAATACCAATTTAACGTTTATTTTTCTTTATTTCAAAAATAATTAAGTTTATTATCAATTTAGTATGACCTCAATATTAACATTTCTATTCTACTGAAAAAATTATATCCTTTTTCATTTAGGTTTTCATTTCGTTGCAAACTCAACGAAATGTCAAATACCAGTTACCTTGACTTTTTTATTTTGATTATTCAAATAACTGTTTTGAAAGCATCAGGCATGAAATAAAATTTTTTAGATGAGAAAAAAGGAATTTTAATAATATTAAGAGATTAGATGGTGGAGAAATTTTTGAGGTTAGAAAAAGCTATTTTCGTATTTTTATTAATAAGAAAATGAAAGAAAATATCTTTTAGCTCTCTCTCTCTCTCTTTTCTTTCTATTAGATTATTCTTTTTTAACTTAAAATATTTTCTCTATTCAAGAGAACAAAATTTGAGAGTATGTTTTAAGAGAAAGCTTGTAAAATTTTCAGCTAAGAGAGAGAATCTTTAGTAAGCGAACATCTAACACTAATCCAACATATTTTTCTCCTAAGGAAAATTCTTCACTATTTTAAAATACTCTTAAAAAAGGGAAAATCCTTTAAAATGCACTTTATAAAGAATCCTTCACTATTTTGAATACTCTCTATTAAGAGAGTATTGCAAGCAGACTTAAAATCTTTTCTATTAAAAATCATATATTCTGTTCAAAGGGAAATTTTGAAATTAACATAAAAAGTTGCCTTTTAAAAAAATCTCATGCTGGTTGAATATTTTATATATCAAGAGACAAATTCTAATTAGCTTGTAATAGTTTTTCCTTAAGAGAAAATCTTAAGGTAACTCAAATGTTCTCAATTAAAAGAAGTTTTTATGTTGGCTCTAAATTATCTATAATAAGAGAATATATTAATGTAATATAATATTATCTATTTTAAGAGAAAATCTCATGTAATAAAAATTAATAAATTAAATTCATTGTATGGAACATATTTTTTTCAAAAACTCAATATTACAGAAATTGAGGTTAGTTTGAAAAACATATTGAATATTTTTAAATTTTATTAAAACATTTAATATTAATGGAATTAACATTGAGGTTAAGATGATCAGTCAATAAAAATATTCTAAAAGTAAAATTAAGAGAAAACTTTTCTCTAGTTCTCTAGTTATCTCTTAAAAAAAACTGCAGTGAGATCGAAAAAAGCTTTAATTTGTTTTCTCTATTAAGAGAAAAATGAAATGAGAAAAAATTTGTTCCAATTGTTTGTCAATTTTCTCTATTAAAGCTTAAATCTTTGTTATAGATTTTACGATTTTTTCTATAAAGAAATCTCCATTTTTACATAAAATATTACTTTAATAAGAATTTCTTTATTAAGAAAAAACCGATAGTTCAAGATATTCATCATCCAGAGCAAATAACTTCCAATAGACAAAATGTTCGACTTTTTGGGTTAATCCCCAATAATATTTTTGCTTGTTTAAGCTAAAAAAAAATTCCCTCTTTTTTAATTTATTTAAAACTTGAATAAATTTCTCTAATAAGATAAAATATTATCAAGAACTTATCTAAAGAGTTTTATTAGCAAAATATCGAAAAGAGAATTTTATTTAAAAAATATATATTCAAAAGATAATTTTGATACATAAATATATAAATGAGAGTATTTAATTGTTTTTAGTAAGAAAACTTAATAAAATTATCTTAAAGATAATTTTATTAAGAAAGAAAATTTCTCTCTTTGTATATTTATTTTTTCATTATTTTAAATTATTTAACTACGAAGAGAAAATATTACTGTTACGAAAAGTTTCTCTCAAAAGAAAATATCGTCCATGCTTAATTTAATTTACAAGCACAATATTATCCTACTTTAAGAGAAAATTTAATCCCTTTAAGAGAAAATTTACTGTTCCAGCTAGTTATTAAAATTAAATTCCTCTCTTTTGCTATTTTTTAATATTTAATAAATTCTCTGCTAAGAGAAGAGTTAATCTCTATCTCTAGAAAATATCTTCCGATCTAAAGTTAATGTTCGATAAGAGAAAATGTGTCCCATTTGCTAGCCCTTATTTCTTTCAAGAGAAAACCTCTTGCTCTCTTAAAAGAAATTTCTCTTATTTGTTAATTTTTTATATATTTTAATAAATTTCTTCATCTTTCCAATAAACAAAAGTAACGAAAAAAATTTTTTTAATAAATAAAATCTTACATAAAACATTTTTACGCTTTAATACCTTTACCGAAATTACAGTTTTATTATATTACAAGCTTTTGTATCCAAAAAGTCTCTATTATTTTGTAACTGCTCAAAGGTAAATCATATTTATAATATTAAATAACCACTTAGGTGGTCGGTACGGTACTATAGGAGTACTATCACTTTTGTGTATATTTTACAAACTAAATGGATCTTACAATCTCTAGAGTAAAGTAAACAAAACACTCAAAAGGGGAGGAAGAGTGAGGGGTTAAAACAAACTAAAACCTGAGACTCTAAAACCACAATAACAAAAAAACAAACAATAAAAATTGTATAATACGTATGAATATAAGTAAATGTATTATTACATATGTATATGTCTGTATGAACATATTGTCTGTATGGGTTATAAATTTCAATTACTATGAAAAACAAGTAAGAAATTATAGTCGGTCAAGACCGACTATTTTATAATCTACATCACAATATTGGTTATAAGTGGTAGCTACCAAAAATTATTGAACCACCCTCGTATAAAAGTATTTTTTAATTTATACAGTATATTATACTGGTACTAAGATCCATGTGGAATTAGTGCTTTCTAAAAGGATATTTTCTGTGAGCATTACATGGGTGCTAAAAGTAATTATGGTACGACCTTTGTAAAATTTTTACTTATATTTGTATTCATATGTGAGATTTAAGCTGTGAGATTTAAGCCCTTCAAGGTGATATTTCGAAGGGGAAATGTATGGGACCTATGAGAAATAATGGACCGTTCGTATTATTTTGCGCATCGTTAAAGAATATATTAAAACTATTTTGTGCCCATATTTTATAATTCGCTTTATATTTAGGATTTTGTGACCTTACATCCCCATTCCGGGAGGAACATTTCACAATTTTATAGCCACCGTTCTTGAACCAAAATAATGCACATACCGTGATCGTTACAATTTCTGTACAAACACATAATTCCTCAACCACCTATGGTGGTATAGGTTTAGCTACACACACACACACATGAAATGGACGTGTTTTAGAATTCCATTATACAATTTCTAAAAGTGTAGTAGTGTTGACCATAAAATAAGTCAAGCAAGTGTAAAATGGCAAAAATACAATATTGAATTAAATGGTTTTTTGGTTTATTTTCTTTCTATTGTTTTTCTTTATTTTTACAAAAAAGTATTATTTTACAATGAAATGATCATAAATCATTTATATTTCATACCTTTTCTCTCCATTTTTTTTTTTGCTTTCATAATAAAAAAATGAACAAAAAAAAACTATTACAATTTAATTACTCTGTACTTGTAGCATTTTGTGGTTTTCTATTCAAGTATTTTGTGAAAAATAAATAAATAAAAAATAATAATTTATTTTTTTTAAATAAAAGAAAGAAAAGAATATCAACATCATCATTTCATAGAAATTTTAAACTCATTTAGTAACCTTTAATTAAGAAACCATTTAAAGTAAATGTTTACTATTTATGTAAAAATAATCATTATTACTTAAGGTGTGAGACCGAATAAATTTTAACATACATTAAAACTAATTCTATATTCATCTATGTCGAATCTTTTATACCCTCCACCACAAATGGGTGTGAAGTAAATACGTTATGTTTTGTACATTAACACTCACACATACACTCACAGAGTTTTTCTCATATATGACACAGGAACACTCAATGAATCATAAAATAAGTTACACTTTTAGTTATAACGTTTTCTTTTTCAACTGAACCGATTTTTATCATGTAAGTTAATATTATGGCAAAAACGCAATTATGGAATCCAAATATCGTTCATCGCTTTAACTTAGAAGTTGCCTCAGACATCGGTCTATATCTTTTAATATACTAAACTAAATATACTAGTTTTAACAGGAAACTTCTCAGGGCAATAACAAATAATCAAGCCAAATTTCAATGAGCTCTGTCAATTATTGGGGATGTTAGAGTGCCAACAACAGACAGACGGACATAGCTATATCGACACAGATTTTAATTTGATGCAAGAAAATATATATGGGGTTTGAGATGATTCCTTCTTAGCGTTACAAAATTTAGAACTTTTTTTCGGAAACCTTCCCATTAATGTTTTTATAGTGTTTCTTGTCTCTTTGCTCGAGCAGATGGTCCATCACCTTTTTATTTCTGCCATTTTCCTTTAACAAGAGCCCAATATCTCTCCAATGAGCTAAGGTGCGGGCAGTTTGGAGGATTTGCCTCTCTTGGTACAAATACCAAATTATTGGTCATGTGCCACTCAAGAGATACATTATGAATGGAATGGAAGCTGACTCTTTCTGTTGTAACAAATGATTGTTTCCTTTGCCAAAACTGCATATTATTTGCTATACCAAGAACTTTATTGGAATTTTTTACAGTTTTTGTGCCCCAAATCTTTCTTCAACATTCCCATCGAGCATCAGCAAAGCACAAGTTTTGACCAGAATATACGCTTCGTCATCTATTATACAGCAGTTTTTTGGTTAAAAAAGTATGAAATAATACTTGCATTAAAAGCTTAAATGAAAACTGTGTGTTAAGAATTTTTTGATCTCACTCCTTATATTAAAATTTCTTCCATTTTTGCTTCTTTTTTTGCTTCTTATGCCAAGATTTTTAGTTATTGCAATTAAGTTTTGTTAGTTTTACGAAAATATTGTTTTTCACCTTTTTTAGGGATTTAAGCTTTTTTAACTGGGAGAGAAAAACGTCTTGGCAAATTGTTTATATTTTGTTGCCTTCTTAATTTCTTTTTATTTTCTTTACTTTATTTTTTCATTTTCATCTTTTTTCATTTTTTTGAATTTTTAAGCTGTTTTAGCCACCTCATTATGCTTTAAGCATAACTAACGTAATTAGCGTTAATAAAAATGTTATGCTTCAGCAACTTATAACAAGTGCTTGTGGTCTTCTTTGTTGCAACAACAACAAAATCAAGGAAATTAAAATAAAACATTTTTTTGGGTAAAAATAATAAAAAGAATTTTATTCAATTACAACATAAAATACTTGAGAAACACTAACATTTTACTTGTAAAAGTCTTTTGCATATTTTAGAAAATTAATGGAAATTTGTTAGTCTTAGAAAGAAAATGACCTTTTTTAAGTTAAATAAGAATTCAACATTTCTGAAATGTAAAATGGAAATGATAAATATTTATTGTCTAATTTTTAAATTAAAAAAATGTCTTTGAAAAGAAAATGATTTTGCAAAAACTTTTTCGGAAATTTCTATAAAATAAAATTTTGAAAAATTTCTATAAAAATAAAAATTTTGCAAAATTTTCTATAAAATAAAAATTTTGCAAAATTTTCTATAAAAATAAAAATTTTGCAAAATTTTCTATAAAAATAAAAATTTTGCAAAATTTTCTATAAAAATAAAAATTTTGCAAAATTTTCTATAAAATAAAAATTTTGCAAAATTTTCTATAAAAATAAAAATTTTGCAAAATTTTCTATAAAAATAAAAATTTTGCAAAATTTTCTATAAAAATAAAAATTTTGCAAAATTTTCTATAAAAATAAAAATTTTGCAAAATTTTCTATAAAAATAAAAATTTTGCAAAATTTTCTATAAAAATAAAAATTTTGCAAAATTTTCTATAAAAATAAAAATTTTGCAAAATTTTCTATAAAAATAAAAATTTTGCAAAATTTTCTATAAAAATAAAAATTTTGCAAAATTTTCTATAAAAATAAAAATTTTGCAAAATTTTCTATAAAAATAAAAATTTTGCAAAATTTTCTATAAAAATAAAAATTTTGCAAAATTTTCTATAAAAATAAAATTTTGCAAAATTTTCTATAAAAATAAAAATTTTGCAAAATTTTCTATAAAAATAAAAATTTTGCAAAAATTTTCTATAAAAATAAAAATTTTGCAAAATTTTCTATAAAAATAAAATTTTGCAAAATTTTCTATAAAAATAAAAATTTTGAAAAATTTTCTATAAAAATAAAAATTTTGCAAAATTTTCTATAAAATAAAAATTTTGCAAAATTTTCTATAAAAATAAAAATTTTGCAAAATTTTCTATAAAAATAAAAATTTTGCAAAATTTTCTATAAAAATAAAAATTTTGCAAAATTTTCTATAAAAATAAAAATTTTGCAAAATTTTCTATAAAAATAAAAATTTTGCAAAATTTCTATAAAAATAAAAATTTTGCAAAATTTCTATAAAAATAAAAATTTTGCAAAATTTTCTATAAAAATAAAAATTTTGCAAAATTTTCTATAAAAATAAAAATTTTGCAAAATTTTCTATAAAAATAAAAATTTTGCAAAATTTTCTATAAAAATAAAAATTTTGCAAAATTTTCTATAAAATAAAATTTTGAAAAATTTTCTATAAAAATAAAATTTTTAAAAATATTTCTATAAAAATAAAATTTTGAAAAAAAATTCTATAAAAATAAAATTTTGAAAAAAAATTCTATAAAAATAAAATTTTGAAAAAAATTTCTATAAAAATAAAATTTTGAAAAAAATTTCTATAAAAATAAAATTTTGAAAAAAATTTCTATAAAAATAAAATTTTGAAAAAAATTTCTATAAAAATAAAATTTTGAAAAAAATTTCTATAAAAATAAAATTTTGAAAATTTTTCTTTGAAAATAAAATTTTGAAAATTTTTCTATAAATATAAAATTTTGAAAATAATTTCTATAAAATTTAAAAAAATATTCTATAAAAATAAAATTTTGAAAAAATTTTCTAAAAAAATGAAATATTGAAAAAATTTTCTATAAAAATAAAATTAAAAAAAATCGATAAAAATAAAATTATTGAAAATTTTCTCGAAAAGTAAAATTTTAAAATATTTTTCTATAAAAATTAAAATTTTATGAAACTTTACTCCAAAAATAAAATTTTAAGAAAATTTTCTATAAAAACACAATTTACTCTACAAATAAAATTTTAAGATAATTTTCTCTAAAAAAAATTTAAGAAAATTTTCTTTAAAAACAAATTATTATGAACTTTTTTTAATAAAATTTTAAGAAATTTTTCTCTAAAGGAAAATTGTAAAAAATATTTTCTACAATGAAAAAAAAAATTAAAAAAATTTAGGAAAATTTTCCCTAAAATCTAAATTTTTTGAAAAAAAATTTCTATAACATTTGTTTTTTTCTTTTTCAGTTTTTCAATTAAATTAATATTACATCAATATTTACTCATAATTTCAAATCTAATGAATTGATCAGATTCACATTTTTCTCAATATTTTATTTAACATTAAATAAAATATTGAGAAAAATGTGAATCTGATCAATTATTATCATGATTATGATTACTAATTCTCTAAAGTGACTTTTTTTCACGCTTCAATTTTAAATGTTGGTATTAAAAATATAAAACATGTTGTCATCTTTTTTCTGTGTCATTTTAGTCATTTACTTTATGCGGGTGTGACAAATATTACGAAATTACAAAAAAAAAAGAGAAAAATATCCCGTAAAAAGATTTAACGATAAAACACGTTTTAATTTCGCGCTTTTCCAAAAAATATATATATATATGAAACTTATAATCACATACACACACATATAAGCAGACATTTGTTGTCAACTTAATTCTTAAACGCACACCTCATACACAGACATGCACACACATACACACATACCTCCTAAAGTTAGTTAAATGTGGAAAAAAGTGGTTGAGTGTAGAAAAAAATCCTTCAGTCTAAAAATAAGATAACAACAAAAACAAAATGGAAAAATGCTTATATCCTTAATGCATTCACTAGCAGTGGTATTTTGATTTTTTAAACAGGTATTTTTTGTGGTCTTTTACCCAGGAAAAACATAACGAAAGCGTAAAGCGACAAATGTTTGAGAAAAAATTATTAATCCAGTTTTAGGCGTTTTTTTTTTTTGTTCATGAATCAAATCAAATTCTTAATCGATTAAGTTGTGTCTTTTGTCTGTCCTTTCGCCCATCTGTCTGTTGTTTATTCGAATTTATTAAGCGTTTAATCTTTGCCCGATCATTTTCCACGAATTTTTCATTCCATGAGGAAGTCTAATAAGAAATCATCTAAGACTTCATAGGGCATGTATATACTGTGTTCTCTTGTCAATAGGTACATCTGTCTGTTGTTCATTCGAACTTATAAAGCGTTTACATTTTGCTCTGTCATTCACCACATTAAACCAATCAGAAAACATCTCCAACTTCATAGAATATACATATGCCTGAGCCAAATCAAATTTTGACTGAATTTAGTCCTCTTGTTCGTCTTGTCTGTTGTTAGCACTTTGCAAGCCGAACTTTATAAGCGTAAGAAATAACCTTAGATTTCACAGAGTATATATATCCTTAAACTTAAGCTCGGTTTAACTATATCCTCTTGTCTGTCCGTCCGTCTGTTTGTCTGTCTGCTGTCCTATTAATACGCTTTCATAGAAATTTGGCTAGATTGTTTGTGTCCTGTGAAGTTTTCTATTTATAAATCATCAATTAAGGTCTAAAATATAAAAAATTTTAAGCCGATATCTGACGGATTAAATTAAATTTTATTTAAATTAAATTAACCATAATATAGAACCAGAATTCATGAGTGTGTGTATGAGTCTGTTTGGGTGTGTTTAAGTGATATAATGTTGTTACTATTTCATTCGTGGTAAAGGTAATAAAGTCTTAAAAATAATTTTTTATTGTATTATTATTTTTTGGAACTAGACGTTTTCATTATAATTTTGTCTACTTTTTTATCTAAAAAAATCTGAAATACATATATACGTTTATACATATATATAAATTAGTTCATATCTTTCTTTTACCTCATTCAAAATTTGGCTTCATTACCATTAA
Organism: Cochliomyia hominivorax; assembly: GCA_004302925.2. NCBI lineage: Eukaryota > Metazoa > Arthropoda > Insecta > Diptera > Calliphoridae > Cochliomyia > Cochliomyia hominivorax. The sequence goes on from PYHX02000467.1 coordinate 12,903,651, forward strand.
CATGATGGTATTTTTCGCCACATTCTTTATTTTTATTTTCGTAAATGTTATATGAACATTTTCAGAACATTCATTCATACATTCATTTCACTCATACAATGATAAGTTAACCAGGTTGGAGGTTGAGATATTTTCCTTTCTATTCCTTTTTTCTTTTGCTTAATCATGGGGTTGAAGTCTGTTAACCCAAAAGATTTTTATCTTTTTCTCTTCATTCACTTCTCTTCCATTTTTTTCTTTGTAAATGAGTTCAGTTTTTTTTCACATACCGCAATCAAAAAAAGGAGGAATATGAACTTTTATGAACGTTCAAGTATCACTGGGTTAGGTATTCCTTTTTTAATTTTTTTGTTGCTGTTGTTGTTGCTTTAAGGATATGCAAATATTTTTCCCTTTTCACATGGTTGGTTACGCTAATTAGGTGTTCACATAGACATTTTTATATTAATCATAATCATAAAATCATGCATATGTTTTAATGGAATGAAAAAGAGATGAATGGAATTATAACCTCAAACTAAAGTGATGTAAAAATTTTGTGAATAAACCCCACAACCAAGAAAAGGAATCATATAATAATGATTTAATAACTTTAATATAGTTTTCATTAAAAGTTTAAGACTTTAATGTATTTTATAGCTTAAACTTTGTGTTTTTTAGCCTTTATAATAACATATTCTTTTATTTTTTCTCCTTTTCAGGTTCGCACTCTATTTGTGAGTGGTTTGCCCATGGATGCTAAACCACGTGAATTATATTTATTGTTCAGAGCTTATGAGGTGAGTGAATTAATCACATTGAATATTTTCAAAATGAACAAAAAATTTTTTTTAAGAAAAAATTATCTTAAAAAGCCTTTTTATTGTCTATAAAAATAAAATTTTAAGGAAATTTTTTATATAAATAAATTTATAAATAAACATTTTATAAAAATAAATTTTAAGAAATTTTTTATAAAAATTTACAATTTAACAAAAAATTTTTTTATTTAATTTTTTCTAAAAAAATAATCAAATTTTTTCGAAAGATCTTCTCTTTAAAAATAAATTTTTTTTTTTAAATTTAAGAAAATATTTTATTAAAATTTGAAAAAACTGAAAACTAAATTTAAATAAAATTTTCCTTTATATAAAAAATGTATGTATGTATGTATGTATGTATGTATGTATGTATGTATGTATGTATGTATGTATCTATGTATGTACGTATGTATGTATATATGTATGTATGTATGTATGTATGTATGTATGTATGTATATACGTACATTTCGTGAACATTTTTCCACAATGATTTCAATAAACCCGAAAGTAACATTAACTATAAAAATTCCGATAGGACCAGAAGGACAATTACCACCCATACAAAGCTAATATTGTATAAAGACCTATAACAGCGAGAGTTCTCCAAATTCTGGTTAAAAGAAAGTTTGTAGGAAAATTTGCTTTAAGAAAACATTTTAAAAAGCTCCATTAAAATGTCCAAATAAAAAAATCCTATTTTCTTTTTTCCTTTTTTTAGGGTTATGAAGGATCTCTATTAAAAGTAACTAGTAAAAATGGTAAAACTGCATCGGTAAGTAATTCTTAGCATTACATTCACAATTCCCTTTTTAAGCAAAACTAATTCTAACCAAACCTTTTCTTTACACACACGTTTTTTTCTCTCTCTCTCTCTCCTTTAGCCTGTTGGTTTTGTAACATTCCATACTCGAGCTGGCGCTGAAGCCGCTAAACAAGATTTACAGGTAATAGAAACTATATTTCATTATAATTTTCAATTAATTAGTCAAATAATATCTTTAAAAATAAAACAAATTGTAAACTATTTTGTATAAATTTAAAAAGCAATTTTATTGCAAAATTTAAACTTTTAAATTGGAAACAAAACTTAATAAAAAAGTTTAAATCTCAGAAAAAACTCCTCTTAAATAGAATATGAAATTAAAAAAAATATATAAAAAACATAGAAAACAGCTTAACAACACTCAACAAAATCCAACAAATTTACAAAAATTTCCAATGAAACATCTTTTGAAAAAGACTTAAATACCAGCACTAACACTATTGCAATATAATAAACTCTAAATAACTATAAAAAAATAGTATTCAAAATACAATTGATGGTTTGATATTTTATTGAGAATGTTTTTTTTAGAAAGAAAAGAAAATTTTATTAAATACACTCTCTTTGCAACATTTAACTCACACATACACACACCAGAGTCCACATTTAAACACTTTTTGCCAAATGATAAAACAAAGTAGGAATGCTATATTCGGCTATGCTGAACCTTTAATACCCTCCACCACAAATTCGTGTGAATTATACACGGTGTGTTCCGTACATACACACTTACACATACACTCACAGACGTATACAATATAAAAGTTTTACTTAAATATAACACGGAAGATTTAATGAGTCATAAAATTACTTATATATTTTGACTATAACTTTTTCTACAATTAATGCAAGTCATAAATTATACTATATATTTGAGCTATAACTTTTTTTTCTACTGAACCGATTTTAATAAATTTATAAAATGACAAAGTTTATATACCACCTTAACCACTTGTGGTGGGGATGTTATAATAATTATTATTTTGTTTATTAAATAAATAACAAACAAAATAATGTTGTGTTTTATGAGTAAACAAAGTGAAAACTTGTTGTTACCGAAGATCTTTATATCAATTTTTATATTTAGTAAATATTTATATCTTTAAGATACAATTTTATATTTTATTATAAAAAAAGGAAATTGTCAACGGTACCAGATCACGCATTTTGTATAGCACCCACTTAAGAATAAAAATAAACAAATATACCGATTGTGTATTTAACTTTTAGATAAAATCTGATATATCTATATTGCCTTGCCCACTATATTTTTGGAAATGAATGGTTCTGTTATTTCCTTTTTATCACCTTTATTTTTGCTTTCATTTACTTTTGTACTCAAATTTTAGTTTAAGTTTATTTTTCTTTTAAATTTCATCACTGCATTTTATGAATTTTGATTTTTTTTTTTGTCTGGGTTATCTAGATACTTTTGCAGGATTTCTTGAATTAGAGCCAGTATGAGCAAATATCTCACTCTATATAAATTAATTTTTATTTAATTTAGCACTTCATTTTTCACCATTTGATTTTAGTTTTAGGGCTTTTGGTAAGAAATTTTAATTAAGTTTTAAATTGAAAAGTTTAAAGAAAATCTTAAAGATACGATTTTTTTTAGAACAACAGAGTTTCCCTAAAAATAATTCCTAAAATAAAAAAAAATTGCAAAATTTTAATGAATAAAACAAAATTTTGTGAAAAGAAAAATTTTACTTCAAAGAGAAAATTTAACGAAAACTTTCTAAAGAGAAAACATTTGTCTGTAAAAAAAATTATAAAAAATTGAATTGAATAAAAATTTACAATTTTTATAAAGAAAAAATATTAGCAATAACTTTCCATTAAGAGGAAACTAAAATTTAACAAATTTTTTCTATAGAGAATTTTCTGTGAAGAGAAAATTTAAAAAAAAAAAAATTATGAAAAATTGTGTGATTAGTAAATTGAAATAATCTAATAAGGAACAAATTTACAAAAAAGCTATTTTTGTCGAAAATTCTCTTAACTGTTTTTTATCTAAACTCAGATGTTTTCTAAAAAATCAAATATGAAATCTTTGTTTAAAATTCTATTTGTTTCAATATTTTTCTTAGCACCTCCTCATATTTTAACTTTTTTTTAAGAAAAACCTATTCTAGTTTACAACTTCGAAAATTTCCCTTCTTTTAAAGCACTTTAAAAAATAAATATTTTTCCCAAACAAAAAGGACCTTCAGCAACCAAAGAAATCCCCCTGCCCCCAAGTTACCAAAAAAGGAGATCCTTTTTTTAAAACAATCAAATATAGTAAAAAACACCACCAACAACAACAGTGCAATATTTACAAAAAATAATAAATTATTTTTGGCGAATTGTTAAGACATTGAAATATAATATATGAATTTTAATGAAATGAATTTATATGAAAAAAATTAAAAATATTCCAAATTTTCTTTCTTACTTCAAATACAAAAATAATAAAATACAAAATATCTTACAATTATATACAAATTTTTTTTCTTGTTTAAATAAAATTAAAATTTTTAAATTTGTTACACTTTAATCACTGAAAAACAAACTGAACAAACCGCTGTATTATTAAATTTACAGCAGGGTGTACGCTTCGATCCCGATATGCCCCAAACAATACGCTTGGAATTCGCCAAGAGTAACACGAAAGTGAGCAAACCCAAACCACAGCCCAATACAGCGACAACAGCCTCACATCCTGCATTGATGCACCCACTCACTGGACGTAAGTAAACTTTAAGTAAAAAAAAAAAAAAAAAAAAGAAAACTAAAACAAATTATTACTCTTTTATTTTTTTCTGTTTTTTTTATTTTTGTTATTGTTTTTATTACATGTAATTTGTGTTTGATTTATTTTAGTTGAATAATTAATTAATATTTGTATTTGTTTTAATAAAGTAGTTAATTTTAGTTTAATTATTATTCTTTTTTATTTTTATAGTTTTTAACTTGTATAAAAAATATTTGGTTTGTGATACATAAAATATAAATTGACAATTTTTTCTTGTAATAAAAGCGCACTTTTATAACATTTTTGTTGAAATTCCAAATGAATTTAAAATAACAATTTAAATGTATTATAAATTACTTTAAGTAATTTATCATACACTTTTACAAAAAATCATATAAAAAGCTTTATTAAATAAATTCCAAAAAAAGCACCATGATTTTTGTTTATTATTATAAAAACAACTTAAATTAAAAATCTTTTAACTGAAACTTTAACTCCTTTCAATTATTACTTAACAAAAAAATCAAAAACAACTTAACCAATCCTCCAGCATTAACTAAATATTGTCAGCACTTTGAATCTGATCAAATTATATATAAAAAATAACCAACTTTAATATAAATCACTTGTCACCTTTAATAACTATTAAAAAGAAAAAAAACAAAACAAACAAATATCTTCAAATGACACTTTATGTAAGAAAAAAACAAAAAGAAACACACATTATTTAAAACACACACACATACACAAAACACATTCTCTGTTTACACTAGTTGAACAAAAAAATCCCTGAAATTAAAAAAAAAAAAAACATAATTTAAGTTAAATAATGAAAGACTAAAGCTACAAGTATTAAATATAAAGTCATTTTAATGAGAGGAGAGCAATTGTTCCAAAGACTTAAGACACAAACTTAAATGATCTCTTGCTTAATAAACCAGCGAACAAAAGACTTAAGACACATACATATGATAAATGTGTAAACAAAAGAGAATTCTGCAAAAAAAAAGAAACTTCACAAAAAATACACGAGAATTAAAAAATAACAACAAAAATTAAAAGATTAAAATATTTTTTGTTATGTAGGAATACAGTAATGGTCATTATAATAACAACCCTTTTGTTATAAATTAAAAAATAAACATTTTCAAACGAATTTGCATTTTTAAAATTAAATAAAAATAAATATTCGTAAAGATTTCTTCGATATTTGTTAATTTGACAACATTTTCTAAGTTCTTAGGAATAATATTTTTCGAAAAATGAAAATTTCGCTAAAATTCACTATGAAAAATATAAGAAATTTGTATGCAATTACTTTTTGTAAAAAGCATTTAATTCAAATATTCCGCAGCAAAAAAAAAACATTAAGATTTACATCCAAAAGAATTTTTTGTCATTTTCAATTGAGTTTTTTTTTATTTTAATTGGTTTTTGAAAAAATATACTTTTATCAAAATTCTAACAGAATGTATTTTCAAAACCATATTTATTTAAATTTTCTTTTCGAAATTTCTATCCGAAAGAAGTGTTCAGCTTAACTTCCTTCAGGAAATATTCTGTATTGACAACAAAAAAAATACAAAATGTATTAATTTTCTTCCGGAAAAGAAATTTATCTCTTAGAAAACTATTAGGAAAGTTCTAGTAGTCACCCCGACTATATAATACTATACTCCATATTATAATCATTGAGTTGAAGCTGATACCGCCCTTATAAAATGAAACAAAAATTTATTATTGCAAAGGAATTGAAGAATAGGGGCTGCATTTTTTCTTGATCCTATCTTTTCTTTATTACTTTCTATACTTTTTGAAAGTAATTGATATGAAATCGTAACACTCTTACTTCAATAGTTCCTTAGATATTTCAAAATTAATATTTGCTTTGTATGGGAACTACATCTTAATCAGATTCTATTCATCTTATATCATGACCAGTAAAACAGTTCCTTGATGAAGTGATTGGGAAAATACTTTAAAGCTCTCGCTGTAATAATTCTTTAGATTCTTAAGAGGCAACTAATGCTTTCTTTGTATGGGTGGGGTAAACTTTCCCCAAGCTGCCGAAATTTCAGAATCAGAATTATTAAAAATCAAGCTATTATTATGACCAAATTATATTCTGAAAATGTTCCCCAAAAAACAACTACATTAACACTTTAAAAATAAAATAAAAAGTTAAACAAATTTTGTAAATAATAAACAAACTGTTTTAATTCCAAGGAAAATTTTAAATATTTTTTAATAAAATGAAAAAAATGCGCTTATATTTGTGTTTAACCAAACATTTTTTTGTGTTTCCTTTAAAATAAATTTTAAAAAATACTAGAAATTAAAAAATAAAAATAATCCAAAATCCATTCATTTTACTCTTGATGATTTATAAAAAAATTTTATTTCCCTTTTCTTTTTTGGATTGTTTTTTAACAAAAGACAATTATTTTCTTTCTCATAATCAACATGTAGATTTGGGTGGGCCATTCTTTCCGGGCGGACCCGAGTTATGGCATCATCCGTTAGCATATTCAGCAGCTGCAGCTGAATTGCCAGGAGCAGCCGCTCTACAGCATGCTACACTAGTACATCCGGCACTGCATCCTCAAGTGCCAGTACGCTCTTATCTTTGACTAAATACAGATAAAGTTATGGAGCAGCCTATGCATCAAGTAAGTACTTTTCATAGGATTTAAAAAATATATATATTCTAAATTTGTATAATTCATTTTAGACCCAAATGACAATGCCGCAACATCATCAACAAACCACAGCTATACATCCTAATATGCATATGTCGGCTGCTGCCGCCGCTGCTGCTGCTGCTGCGGCTGCCGCTGGTTTACCACCTAGTGGTGCCGCTTCAGGACCGGCTAGTGCTGCCCACCAGTCGGCTGGTCATCCAACACATCATCCTTTTTTATCAAGTCCCGCTCTAGCGAGCCCAGTTGGTTCTACAAATAATGCAACGCATCCTAATAATCCACCTTTGGCTGCTAATGCACCATGTTCGACTTTATTTGTAGCCAATTTGGGACAATTTGTTTCAGAACATGAACTCAAAGAAGTATTCTCTAGGTAAGTTAATATTTTGTTGAAAATCTCTCTTTATCTTTTTGTATAAATTAAAAAAAATGTTAAAAATCAACAATTTAAATTAACACTTTTGTTAAAATTTAATTTAAAGAAAAAATGCACTCACTGTTAACATAAAAACACAAAATAAGATTATTTAAAAAACGCACCCACAAATCACCAAAAAAGGAAGAGATTTTGCTGCAAACAAAACAAAATTCCAACAAATTCTTACTATGAGGTTATGTTGAATTTCAGTTTTTGTTTATAGAAAAAAATCTCTTCCTAAATAAAATAATCTAAATATTTTCTTTATAATTTAAAATTTTTCTGTTTCATTATCTCCTTTCAAAACACTTCAAATATCAAAAAATATATATTAAAAATTCCAAAATTTTTTTATTTAAATTTTCTTAAACTAAAACATAATAAAACAAACCCAAAAAATATTTATATATAAATATAAAATGCACAGTATGCCTGGCTTTTGTCGCCTACGAATGCACACAAAAGGTACGCACAATATCACTACTTCTTCTACTACTTCTTCCATCACTTCTTCTACTTGTACTACTATCACGTCCACCACTACCACAACCAATTCTAACACTTCCACTCAAACATCAACAAGTTGTAGCACAAATTCTCCCAACACTTTAGCAGCCAATAAAACTACAGCCTCAGCTGGAGTTTTAGCAGGAGCAGTACATTTACAGCAACAACAACATTACAATAACCATAATAATTATCAAAATATTACCGGAAATGTAGCAACTTTGTCAGGCGGAAATTCAACGGCAACAAGCAATAATGCAAATCATCCTGTTGCTTTTATTGAATTTAAAGATGCAAATAGTGCTGCTGCTGCCATGCAACAATTGCAGGGTAAATACTTATTATCCTCAGATCGTGGTTCAATACGTATTGAATTTGCCAAGACCAAAATGATAAATGATGGCTCTACTTCACAAATTATCAATGGTAATCATAATCAAACTAACAATAGCAACAATAATAATAATACAAATAAATTACTTAATGCCACCATGAGCATCAATCCTCCAACAATGGCCATTATAAATCCCACTGCTAATTCACTCTTAACTCCACCGCCCTCTGCCAATTGTCCTCAATTGGTTATATTAAATGGTTATCCCTCGGCTCCTGCTACCGGTGTATCTTCTTCGGCTTTACAATCTCATCAGCCACAAATTTTAATGGCTCCACCACCACCACCGCCTGCGCCAACGCATCATCTTCAACATACTCAATTCACTCCATTGTCGGTAACCTCAGTGTCTTTAGCCCCCTCAATGGTTTCGCAATCCACTTTAGCTACTTTACAATTCAATAATAATGGCAATTCGACAACTGTTAGCAACAACAACAACGGTACCATTAATAATACTAATAACAATACTACAACTACAAATATTTTAAATAATAATAATAATATTACTAATGCAAATCTAATTACTAATAATAATATTAGTCGTTCTACTGCACTACCACCACCACCACTACCACAACCACCTCAGCCTACTACTGTTGTTGTCAATTCACTACAGCACCAACTTCATCCAATACAGCACCAAAATCATCTTTTTAGAGACGTATGTATTGTTTATTTGTTTCAATTCCTAGAACAAAAAAAAAACTAGAAACAAAATGAAAATGAAACAATCATATTAATTTGAAATATATTTTTTTAATTTTATTTGCCACAAAAATCCTTTAATATTTTTGTCAAATTTGTTGCTTGCAAAATAATTCATTATACAATTTGATTTTGTTTTTGTATATATTAATGTATATAAATAATTACATAATGTTTTAGTTTTTAATTTTATGATGTGCATTTGAAAATAATTTTAGTATTAATAATTTTCAATCATGATTTTATTTTAATTAAATTTCAAAACTAAAATATATTTGAATTCGTTCAGATTCTACTTCATTCCCAGTTAAGTTCTACTTGACATCTAGTTCAAGTTCTAGTTCAGGTTCTAGTTCAAGTTATAGTTCATATTATAGTAAGGGTTATAGTTCAGGTTATAGTTGATGTTCTTTGTCAGATTCTAGGTCAGTTTCCACTTCAGGTTCTATCAAACAAGTCCTAGTTCATATTTTAGATGACGTTCTAGTTCAGGTTTTAGTTCAGTTTCTAGTTCAGGTTCCACTTCAGATTTTAGTTCAGATTCTAGTTCATGTTCCACTTCAGATTTTAGTTCAGGTTTTAGTTCATGTTCCAGTTCAGGTTCTAGTTCTGGTTCTAATTAACAAGTTCTAGTTCATATTTTAATTGGTTTTCTAGTTCAGGTTTTAGTTCAGATTCTAGTTCAGGTTTTATTTAGGTTCTAGTTCATTTTCTAGTTCATGTTCTAGTTCAGGTTCCACTTCAGATTCTAGTTCACATTTTACTTCAGATTTTAGTTCAGGCTCTAGTTCAGGTTCTAGATCACATTCTAGTTCAGGTTCTATTTAAAGTTCTAGTTCAGGTTCTATTATAGGTCCCAGTTTAGATTTTAGTTTAAGTTTTAATGCAGATTCTAGTTACAGTCCAAGTTCTAGTTCGGTTATAGTTCAGGTTTTAGTTTAGGTCCCATTTAGGTTATAGCTTAGAATCTACATCATTTTCTAGTTTAGTATCTAGTTAAGGTTCTAGTTCATGTTCTACTTCAAGTTTAAATTTGGTTCTTAATCAGGTTTGAGTTTATATTGTAGTTCAGGTTCTAATTCAGGATCTAGTTTTAGTTTAGGTTGTAGTTCTAGTTCAGGCTCTAGTCTAGGTTCAAGTTCACATTCTGATTCAGCTTCTATTTCAGGTTGTACTTTAACTTCTGGTACTAGTATAACTTCGAGTACAGGTTGTAGTTCAAGTTCTAGTTTAGATTCAGGTTCAGGTTCTTGTTTTGTTCTAGTTCAGGTTCTAGTTTAAATTTTAGTTCAATCCTCTTCAATTCTTATTCAGGTTCTAGTTCTGGTTTTAGTTCAGTTCCACTTCTGTTCTATTTCAATTCTACTTCAGGTTCTAGTTCTCTTACTCGTCCAGTTTCAAGTTCAGTTTCTACCTTAAATTCCAATTCAATTCCCCCTCAAGCTCTTCTTTAGGTTTTTGGTTAATTTTCTAACTCATTAAGCAATTAGAGTCTACATTCCTTTGCAATTACCAGCCAAGTTACTTTCCTCTCCTCTGTCACTTGTCTCCAAGAAAAAGAAAAAAAATTTATTTAAATTTAAATTAAATTTTCACAAAATCAATTTATTTATTTAAATTATTTACTTAAAATTGAATAAAATAATAAAAATGATCATAAAATTAAATAAAAACAATTGCAAATCTAACAAAGTAAAAAATAACAACAATAACTTTTCAATTGTAATATCAAATAAAAGTTTTGAATTCCCTGTGGCTGTAATTTACTTTTATAAATATTTAATTTTATGTTATTGTGGTTTGAAACAAAACAAAAAAACACCAACACATAAACAGAAAGTGAAAATAAATTCAAATAAAAACACACATACAAATGAAGTTAAATAGCAATAATAAGCAGCAACAAAATAACTACTTATTTTAGAATACTTTATTCGACTATTCGGAATCTTCAGTACCCTTCACCACAAATGCGTATAAGTAAATACATACATACTCACACATACAATCACAAATGTATACAATCTATAAACGTTCTTCTTAAATACAACACAGAAACAGTTAATGATTCCAAAAATAAATTATATTTTTGGCAATAACTTTTTTCCGTGGAACCGACTTTAATTCTTGGAGTGATAAATTTTCATGATGGAGTGATAATGAAGCACATATAACATTATATTATGAAAAAATCGTTTTCTAATTTGTCGATTTCTAATTGACAGTTTTAAGAAAATTCTTTGCTGGAACTAAGAGGTTCCCCTACATAGTGGTCTTTCGGTTAATATACTGAACCGATTTTGTAGCTTTTAAATATCCATACCAAATTTCGTAGAGCTCTATCAATTATTGTCGTTGCGAACATGCCAAAACGAAAAGACAGACGGACGAACATAGCTAAATCGATTCAGATTTTGATTTGATGCAAGAATACATGCACATTATGGAGTTTGAGATGTTTCCTTCTTAGCGTTACACACAGAAAGACAAAGTTATTATATCCACTATTTATGGAGGTGGATGGTTTAATGAGGAAAACAACAACATAGAAAAGGTTTTTATACCCTCCACCGCCACAACTTTGTCAATCCGTATGCTACGATTAGAAGAAAACATCCCAAACCCCATAATGAATTATATATGTTTGCATTAATTAAAAATCTGAGTCGATTTAGCTATGTCCGCCTTTCTGTCTATCTGTTGTTGGCATGCTCACATCCATAATAATTAACAGAGCTCAATAAAATTTGGCCTAAGTATTTGTCATAGTTCTAAGAAGTTTCATTTTTACCAACAAAATCGGTGCAGTATATTAAAAGATATAAACAGATATCAGAGGCAGCCTTTTATTTCAAGCGAAAATTTTTCGTTAAGTTGTCAATTATAAATCGACAATTTAAAATGGAACTTTATATTATAATGAATTAAATATAACATAATATTAAGTTACATGTACTTCATTATCATTTTAAAAATTATTAAAATCGGTTCAGTAGAATAAAAGTTATAATCAAAGATACAGCTAATTTTATGACTCATTAGGTTTTTTTTCTGGTATATTAAAAAAAAAAAAACTTTTATGTATTGTATATGTTTATGAGTGTAGTTGTAAGTGTATAATTCCCATAAATGTACGAAACATAACATATTTACTTCACATGCTTTTGTGGTGAAGGGTATTGAAGATTCGCCACAGCCGAATATAGAATTCTTACTTGTTTTACATTAACTTAATGCATGAATATAAAATGAAGAAAACAACAACAACATAGAAAAGTGTTTTTTATTTTATATTTTTGCAATTTGCTACAATTTGTCGTGACTACATGATTTTAGTATTTTTTTTAATTTATATTCTTTACCCCATATTTTACTTGCCACTAACAACCACGAATTTATTTATTATTATTTTTTAATGCTTAAAAACTATTTCGTAAGAAAACGCTACCCTTGTTGCCAATAGTTTCATGGCGTTTTAATGTTGCAAACAAAAATAGTGTTTACCACGAAAACTATATTTTCTTCTTTGGAATAGAAACTAATTCATATGCGTGTTACACGCATATTTTTCTAGCTCATGAACGTTTTTCTAATATAAAATGTGGAGAGAAAGATATTAAAATGAATTTTAAACATATTTTTGCTCCCTCTAATTGGTACTAAAAACCTTAGTGAAATATTAAAATGATTTTCTTAAAAAATAACACATAACTATTATTATTATTACAAAAACAACCCCCAATTTTCACAAAGTTGCTTTTAGAATGATATCAAGGTGTTACGTTTTCTTTTTTATAGCAAGCAATTCCTTAAGTGTTTTTTTTTTTCTAGTAAAAAAAACTATAAAAGTTGAAAAAAAAATTTAAGAGCAAAAATATCAGAGTATGAAAAAATTCGGAGCAAAATTTTTATTTTCAAATGATCTGAATTTTCAATCTTCATTTGCAAAGATTAAAAACTAGAATTAAATTTTTTAACTAAAACTAATTTTATTCTTTTTTTATTCACTCGCTCAAAACTGCGAAATGGTTTAAAGAAAACAAAAAATAAAAAAAAACAAATTTCTTGCCGCAATAAAACTTTCTGTTGTTGTTTTATATTTAAAAATTCAATAACAAAAACAATATCTATGCAAGCGTTGTAGACATACAAAAAATCCTTTTTTGTCAAAACAATTTATGCGAATTATTAATATTGAAACTGTTTTTCTATTTTTATCTATTTTGATTTTCATAATTTTTTTATATTTAAACTCCTCAAAGAGCGATAAAAATAAAAATTAAATTCTTTGAAAGATCTGACCTTTTGAAGATTAAAAAAGAGCCGAAAACCGTACCTTAGAAAATGTAAAGGAATCTGTTTTTAAAAGCAGGATTAAACATAAAAGGATTTTTTTAAATTCTTTTAACAAAACTAATGAAACTCTGAGAATTAATACTTAATCTTTTTTAATTTTCAACAAATTTCTTTACCTTAAAAATCGCTTTTCTCGAACCTCGATTTAAATTTCAAAAATTCATATTAATATTTTTTAGATATCAGCATAAAACTATTTTTATCTTGCATATAAAACTCCTTAACACAAATAAGTACCAGAGCACATTTTAAAAATAAACATAAATTCTATTTTTTCCTATTTCTTGCATTTTTCCTTATTTTCCGCTTTTACATAATTCTCTAAATAAGAGTAAAAAAATGAAAAAAGAATAAAAAGGAAACAACTATAATATGGTTTATAAAAAATGCATTATGTTGTTATATACTTTAGACGTTTATAGTTAAAAAACAGCGGGGAGGAGTCCAAAAGAAGTAAAGTTTAGTGTAAATGTTGTAGAGTAAGAATTGCGTGCAAAACCTCATATATTTTGTAAAAACATAATAATAAATATATGAAAATGTTAAAAATCACTAGACAGTAAAAATTTACCGCATTTTGCTTAAACCACAAATATATGTTTTAGTGTTTCGGCGTATTAAAGAAGAAACTTAATTAAATTGTTGAAATTTTATGGTTTAAAATAAAAAATGTAAAGATTTTTACTCTTTGCTAATTTAAATGAAAAATATATATTTTTTTTAAAGCGATCCATCAGTTCGTTAGTACTCTACTAACAAATTGTTGGATTGCTTCAGTTTATGGTTAAAGTTCCAAATCAGTTCCTAGTTCAATTCTATTTCAGTTCCAGTTCAGATCTAGTTCAGTTTATTAAGTTGTTGTTTAATATAGTTCAGGTTAAGTTTTCAGTTAATCAGTTCAGTTTCTCAGATTATTCTAGTTCAGGTTTCTTAGTATCCTTCAGTTAGATAAATCAGGTTCTATTCAGGTTAGTTTTGTAATTGAACCGCCAGTTGTGTTATAGATCAGTTCTCCTCAATTCTATCAGTTCTCATTCGGCTCTAACTCATTTCTTTTCCTCTAGTTCTAGTCCATAATGTGATATATCTTTCCTTTAAGTTATCCTTGATCTCAAATAGTTTATTTCGGTAATTCATTTATTCTGAATATTTTCTAAAAATGTTTATTTGTTTTTTTATTTAAAACCTGCTTTTGCAGTGTATATAAAATGCAATTTATATTTTTGATTTAACTTATATTTAAAACTAACAAAAACTCTTCAATTTTTTTTAATATATTTTCTGTAACAGCTTTTTTATTAGAGTCACTTTGACTGTCATTATTAAAGAACAATTCATTTAATCATAAATTTATTCCTTCAACCAAAACGAAAACTATATTTACAGAGGAGCGGGTATGGAATCAAGGCATGATTTACTTAGTAAAAAAATCGAACGTGAAATGCAGCCACAACATCAACACCAACCACAACATCACCATCAACAGCATCAACAATTTTTGATGACCACACCAACCTGACCCATTACAACAACAGCGGCAGTAGCAAATAATCCCCAACAACATGCACAACATAATCAGCATCAACATCAGCTACAACAACAGCAACATATACATCAACACCAACAGCAGCAACAACAACAACATTATCAACATTATGTTGCTCAACCCCTTGCCCAGGCCCATGTAAATTCCCAACAAAATCATCATACTGCTACAGCATCACATCATCATAATCATCATCATTATGTAAGTAATGCTGCAACAATAGCTGCCACTCATCATATACCAACAACATTAATAGCTGGAGCACCACCCGGATCAGCTACTGGTCTCTATTCATATGTATTGCCACCAGCAACACATATAGCAGCATAGTACGTGGCAAAGCAATTTTTAGTTGGAAAATTTTAAAAAATTATCATCACTTTTTTCTTTTTGTTTAGCATAAATACTTGAGGGTAAAATTTAAACAAATAAAAAAAAATAGGCGCGCAAAAATAAATTACCAGATTCAAAAGGACAGGGCAGAACAGATTTGTTTACCAACAAATCCCAAAAAAGAAAAGCAGGTGTGTAGGTGTAACATAATTAAAAAAACATGTTGTGTTTATGTCTCTAGAAAAATATACATACGAATAGAAAAAAAATAAAAAAAATACCAAAAAAAAATTAAAAAAAAAACAAAACTGTTAAATACTTGTGAAAAACAAACAAACAAACAAAGAAGGAGATAATAATAAATCCTTTATTAGGTTTATAAACAATGTTTAGCAACATTGTAAATATATAGAGAGTAAACAAAACAAAACAAAATGTTTAGCATTATTTTTAATAATAAAAAAGTTAAACAATTCGGTTGATTGCTTTAAAGAGAATAAAAAAGAACCTAAAGAAATAATAATTAAAAAAAAAACATATAAATAAAATAGAGTTTTGTTTATAAAATTAAAAATAAAATAAAAAATGGCATAGTATAGCGCTTCATAACTCAGCATAAAAAATTTAAGGCGGTAAGATAAAATTTAATAGAAAACAAAACGTTAAAACAAAATTTTAATAATAATAATAATAATAATAATATAAAAAATAAATAACAATTTTAAATATTTATAAAACCCCAGTTAAATAATAAATTTATATTAAATTAATAAAATAAATATCATTAGATTATATAAAATTAGATGAAGAAGTATTTTAAGTATCCCCAAAAAAATTTCTTCTGATACATTTTAAAAATATCATAAAAATATTTTAATATAAAAACGAAACATTAAGAACATCACAAGTTATTTTCTGAAAAAAAAAACAACTTTTCATTTCTTTTATTCTTTTGAAATTATGTTGTTTTATGGTTTGTTTGAAATTTTGTTAAGTTGTGCTGAATTGTTAAGGACAAAAAGTTCAATTAGAAATAGAAAACTGTTTCTAAATTACCACGAAAATGATTTGTAAAAGAAATGTTATAGTTCAGATCTGGTTCAATTCTAGTTGAGTTCTGGTTCCATTCTAGATCAGTTCTAGTTTAGTTTTAGTTCGGTTCAAGTTCGGTTCTAGTTCAGGTTCTTGTTAAGGATCTAATTCAGATTTGGTTTAATTTTTGATAAGATTTTATAAAATAGTTAACTAACAAATAAATGAGTACATAACATTTCATAATTCAGCAATCAATATATAAAATTCAGCTACTATTTTGATGCAACAATTCAGCTCATATTCCTTTTTTGATATGTTACCATTCAGCTGTAAGTTTAATAAAATTTTCCTTTCAAACTTGATTTTATGAAATTAAAAAAAAAATTAAATATAATTCCATTATTGTATTTTTAAACATTTTAACATTAATTAAACCAAAAATAAAAGGAATTGACAACCATAGACTTCAGTTTCCAATTACAAACATATTCAGCTAAATTTATATATATTAGCTGAATAAATTATAATATAAATATATAAAAAATATCATTATATAAATATAAAAGCTTATTCGTAATTATGACAAAATATATTAATAAAAAATTTAAATAAAAAGGAAAATAGTTTAGACAGTTTAAGTATAGCTTAACCGTATGTGCCCTTTTTTAGAACAAACAAAAAAGTTAGAAAAAATCAACATTTTTAATTTCCCTTAATTTGAAGTTTTCTTAAGTTGAATATGGAAAATTTATAATAAAAATAAAAAATAAATTTAAATTTAATTAAAAAAAAAACCAAGAAAACAACGACATTAAAAGCAATTTGCTAATAGAGTTATAAAAGCAATTTTGCCTAAGGATTTTTAGAAACAAAAACAAAAAAATGAATATTAAATAAAATTTAAGAAAGGTTTCCAAAATTACAATTATTTAAACAAAATATAAATATAATTGAAATGAATTAAAAATGGAAAATTAAAAATTATAGTAAAAAATAATAAAAAATGAAATAAAAATTAAAACAAAAAAAGACTCTGAAAAAGGAAATACAACAACAATATAAACCAGATGTTTAGAATTCTTACAAAAAAATTAAATTTCTAGCAAGATTATTGAAAAAGACAAAAAACAAGAAAAACTTTCACCCACTTAAAATAAACAATTATTTTAAAATATTGTTTAACTATAAACTAAATAAACTAAACTTACTATAAACATAATAAACTAACTAACAACTACAACTATAATTACATAAAAAAGGAACTTTATACTTATTCAAAAAACTCTACTCTCTACATATATATTTCCGCCCACTTTTAAACTTTATATACAATGACAACAAAAACAAAATTAAAAAACAAATAAAATATATTATTTATTAAATAAAATAACAACAATAAAGCTAAAATGAAAGGATAAAATGAAACAATTTAAAAAACAACAAAACATTTTAGAGAATTTTTTTTAATAAATAAAAAAAAAAATAAATTTGCTAAAATTTAAATTTAAAAGGGCCTAAAAAGGAGTCTTTTCCCTAGAGGAGATATTAAACAAAAGCTAGAACAATCACCTTTTAACAAATAACAGCTCCTAACTTAAATTGTTGTAAAACAAAAAAAAAAAATAACAAATTATAACAAAAACATATCAAAGATTTAATTTTGAATTAAACCAAAACCAAAAAACTGAAATTTCAAATATTCAAAAAAACTGGGGGTTTTTTAAGAAAACTAAAAATATAAATTTAAATAAAAATAAAATATTTTTAGTAAATTTTTTTTAACTTTAATATGAAATCTATAACAAAAAAAGTTTTTTATTAAAAAAAATAATAATTTTTAGTAAAAAAACTATTTTTAAAATAAATTTAAAATATCTAAATATAAATAAAAATGTAAGAAATTATTAAGTATGAAAAAAAAACAAAAAAATATATTATAAAATTATAAAGAAATAAAAGAATTTGTTTATTACCAAAGTTGTCCTTACTAAATATCAATTATTAATTGTTTAAAGCAAAACAAACAAAAAAACATTATTAAGACATAAAAAACGTATTAAAAAATAAAACTAAATTATTAAAATAAAATCTTACATTAAAAAAAAGATACATATTAACGAGTAGTTTTAAACTAGACAAACCAAAGTTATAATTTATTATTTAACCACAACAACAACTACAAAAAATTATATTAAATATTTTAAAATTATTTTAATTTATTGAATACTTTAAAAAAATTAGCTTTCAATAACCTACACCGTTACTATCACCAGAAAAATTAAACATTAGAAATGCTAAATAAAGTAGAGACCTAATCTTACTACTTCGGAAAGTAATAAGTTTAATTTATTTTCTCTGAAATGATGTATTCATGTCCGTCCTTCTGTCCGGTTAACTATATATGATATTTTAATTAGCAAATTATTTAACACAAATTGGAAAATATTTGAATATAAAAACACTAAAAGTACTATTTGAAGACAACATCAATTGCGACTGCTGATATCAGTCCACAGTTCACTTCAGGTTCTTGTTCAGTTTCTTATTCAGGTTCTAGTTCAGATTCAAGTTCAGGTTCTTGTTAAGAAATTTTTGTTATCAAAAAATATTTTTCAAATAAAATGACAAAAGGCTCTATTTTCTCATCAATATTAAAACTCTCCCAACTATAAATTCACATTATGAAATTCTACGAGGGGCAGATCTTAAACGTTCATATAAATCCCTAATTAAGGTGTAGCATATTATTCAGTCGGTCTGATCGACTTTGTCTTTATTATTTATTTTATTTAAAAAATACTTTTTTAATAAAAAAATATTTATTTTTTACTAAAAATTCCGTCCATTATTAATAATTTTTCTCTAATTTAACAATACTTAAAAATATTATATTTCAATGGAAAAAAATTCCCACAAATTTTAACTTTTTTGTCTTTTCTTTAAAATAAAAAAATTAAAATTTCTTTAATATTAATAAAAAACATAAAAAATATTAACTTCGTATTATTATAAATAACAAAAAAGAAGCAAAACAAAAAAAACAACTCTTTAAAAAATTGTGTAAATTTACACACAATTTTTTTACTAATGCATATCATAAAATTGCGCCTTTTTTAACAAATTTAAATTTAAAATAAAACCAAATAAATATCTCTATATATATAACATATAAAATTAATAAATTTAATTTTTGAAATTTATTCTGTTTTTTTTTTTAGAAAATAAGAACTTAATAATAGCAATGTTTAAATTTAAATATTATTAACTTTAAAATAAAATTAAAACAAAAAAAACATATTTCAGGTTAAGTCTTAGTAAATTAATATTAAATATAAAAATAAATGAATGTTTATAAAATAAGTAAACCAAAAACAAATATTAAAAATATAAAAGCAATCTATTGTTTAATTAACTGAAAAAGATCTAATTTGAGAAAAAAGTTAAAATTTGTATGAATTTTTAAAATTTAGATGATGGAAAATTTTAATAAGATTTTTAAAAGATAACAATTTCTTTTTAATACTTAAGAAATAAATAAAAATTTTAAATAATTTTAAGACTTTATAAACAAAAGAGAGTTTCTTCTTTTATTAAAATACAAATTGTATGATTTTTAAAATATCAACAATTGAACGATCATTTCACTTATGTTTTCATGATTTCAAATTATCTTCGTTAGAGATAAAGTGTTAAGAGTAATATTTGTGCTCTTCCTAAGCAAAAGATAGTTTCGTGTTAAGATTAATCATTGGTTTTCTTCAATAGTTTTTCTTAAACATATAGATTTTTTACATAAACTTCAAAAAATACTATGAAAAATCATTATACACTGATATATTGATTAAATGATCTTAAAATATTGATAAAAGCATGATCACTTTAGTTGTTTAGTACATAAAATTTTTAGTTGTTTAAGATATCTATTCCATGTTATGAAATATCTCAAATTTCTCAATGAGATGACCTAAAAAATAAAAAAATCAGTTAAAAAAATTTGAACTCTCATATATATTAAAAGAGTTATAGTACAAAAAGTGATCACCACAAGCTTGAAATTTCAATTAGCATCAAGAAAAAGTTCATCAAAGAGATCTTTAAAGAATTGTTCCATGTTGTGATAAATATTTCAAATTTCCCAATAAAAATAATATTAAAAATATTAATATTAGTTCGAAACATTCTAGAAGAATTATTGCATTAAATACAAGTGAATTATTGAGAATCAAATACAAGTGATTCATAGTGATTTCAATGTTTTAGCACAATCAAAAAATAAATTTAATATGTCAGATCTCTTCTTACTTCTCATACTAAGTAACAGAACCAAAAAAAACTAATTTATAAGCAAAGTTTTAATGAGTGATCGCACAATTATGCTTATATATTTATCTCTAATTTAATAACCAAATTTGTGTAGATCCTTGATGGATCTTATCTTTTTGTCTAAAATTTTGAAATTTAAATAGAAACTGGGGATCGAAAAAATAGAGATAACTACTTGCTATCTTCAACGATCATAATGTGAAGGTTATTGCTTACAACAAGGAGAAAAAAATATTTGAATTGATTGAACTTATAATATAAAGACATTATATAAATTTATAGAATACATAAATTTAAACTATCGTTTGATACAGCTGTCGCTGGATTGACAATCTAATTGTTGTGAGGACTTTGGAATATTTTAAAAGAGAGACCTCTTTGAAAATCGTTTTTAAAGTCAGTAGAAGTTTTGAAAACCATTTAAATGTCTTTTAGAGAAAATCATTATCTTTTCCTTATTTCTTGCGATTTTTAAGTATTGTTAATATTTATAATTTATTTAATTTTTATAATATTTATAGTAAATAAATTAAAAAATAACATCTTTGAACCCAAAAAAGTATAGAAGCTAATATTTATTAAAAAGTTTGAATTTGTTTTTTTTTTATTGAAAAATAAAACTAAAAATAAATTAAAATAATTTCTTTTAAAATAAATTTAATAATAAAAGACATTAAATATATTAAAACAAAATTAATATATTAAAATTAAGAAAATATAAAAGAAATATTTAAATAAAAAGACAAAAAATATGCTGAAAACATATTAAAAATAAAAATAAATAAAATTTCAAATAAAATACGCCGGCATAAAACAATATTAATTATAAATATAATTAAAATTAAAATAAAATAAAAAAGCTATTTATAAACTATTTAAATAATTATAAATAAAATAATAGACAAAATAAGAAAAGCGTATTAATTTATAAACTAACAATATATGAATTATGGGAACATTATATTAATTATTATGAAAAACAAGAAAAACTACAAAAAATTTATTAATGAAATTATTAAAAATAACAACAACCAATACATATCAGAGAAAAAAAGGAAAACTAAAACAACAACTTTTACATGACAGTTAATTAACAAAAAAAGACGTTAAAAAAACAAATATTTAAAATAAAATATTTAAAATAAAAAATATAAGACATGTGTTATTTTGAAATTAATTATATTAACAAAAAATAAATATTAGAAAACAAATATAAATTATAATGGAAGACAAGAAAAAAATTATTAAAAAAAGAAATAAAAAACAAAAATGCAATATTTATTAAGACAAAGATTATATATAAAAAAATAAACTTTTTAGATTTTAATATTTAAAATAAGAACAAAAAAAACAAAAGCATATTTATTAAAAAACTTCAACAAAACAGCAACAACAACAAAACAAGCAGTTACCAAAAAAAAAAAAACAAAATTTATGAAATATTTAATTAAAACTAAAATCTAAAACTTTTTTCTTTCAAAACCCTATAAATTAAGGGAATTATTTTGGACATTCTATTTATTTTCGACAACGCACCGTACCTCATCTTCTCCAATTCCGCTGAATTTTGGTACATTTATTCTTTCCGTCAATACAAAATTTAAAATTTACCGAAATTCTTAAATTTGTCTTCGATTGGATTTCATCGAGGGTCAAAGTTCAATTTTTTGTTTTAATTCAATTTGTTATAACTTCTTGATCAGTGATCTGATTTTAAAAAACTTAGACTTAAATGAGTGCTAATTAACTGTAATTATTGTAGAAAAAAATATTTTTTGCGATCATATTCTTGATACTGCATTAGATCTACTATCAACATTTAAAAATATTTTATAACATTTGTGAAGATTATAAAATATAATATATAAAAACCAAATCATGTCGGCATCCTAACAGGAACACACAATTTTTTAAATATTTGCAACAAATTTGAAAATTTATATAAAACCTTTTGAGATAATTGGCGATCAATGAGTTAATTCTTAATGTCAATGTAATAAGGAATCAGAGATGAAAGAAAAAAATTTTCGGATTTGATCTGTACATATTTGAGATTTTATTAACGATTTTGTATTATAATATTCTAAAATCATATGGATCATAAAATCTCTGTATATTTAAAAATCATTGTGTATTTGTTTGTATGCATCCCAAACTAAATGATCTAATTTAGTTTTTTTAACAACCTTAATTTTTTTACAATAACAATAAATAGCTACGGGTAATTAGCATTTATTTAAATTTTAATTTTTAAAAATCAGATAACTGCTCAAGAAGTTATTTCAAATTGAATTTAGGTTGTTTTGAAAAAAAATCAAACTTTGACCCTTGATAAATTCTCAATGAACACTTGAAGAACTTAAAATTTTGTATTGATGTAGCGAATAAGTGTACCGAATTTTATTGAAATCGGAGATGGTGATATTCAAAATTAAAGTGCTTTTGTTAAAAAATTTCGGAATGTCCCATTTACTACTTTTCCAAAAAAATGCTTTTCTTTAATTTAAATTGAAATTTTCAATTTTTATGATTTTTAATTAAAACAATTTTTAAAACATAAAAAAGAAAACTTATGTATTATTGCCTTATTTTCTTAGCCGTATTTTTTAATAAACTTTAAAAAATAAATTGCCTTTTTTTATTATCAAATAATTAATTATTAATTTTTACTTATTATATTTATAGCGTAACAATTTTTTATTAATTATCCTCCTTTTTATATATATAACTTTTACTAAAAAAGTTCTTTTAAATCAAACTAAGTTTTACCAAAATTATTTTTTTATATTTAAAAAATATATATTTTTACTTTTATTATTATAATTATTATGTTAATATTTTTACTATTTAAATTTCAAAACTATTTTAAACAATTTGTTTGTGTAGTAGTTTTATATTATTAATATTTCTATATACATAAATACATATATACATATAATATATAAAACTTAAATGAAAAACAAAAAAATATATAAATTATGTGTAATAATAAATAATTTTATTTGTTCGTTTCAAAAATAATATTGATCTTTTGTTTTATTTTATTTGTATTAATTTGATTTCTTTCAATTACATTTTTTGTTTAAATAATTTTGGGGCAGGTAAATTTGAAAAAAGCCAGACTATTTTATACCCCTTTACCACACTGTAGGTCTTAAGTGGTAGATACCTAAACTTAATGAACCAGCCTCGTATAAAGATATCTTTAATTTATGCTTAAGAGTGCAGTATATTAAAAGGTTATTTTCTGTGGGCGTTAAATGGAAACTGAAAGACCCTTGTATAATTATATTTGCCTTGATTTTACTATTTCATATTACAATACACTACGTTTATGTGAGATTTGAGCCCTTCAAGCGATATTTGGAAGACGAGTTTTATGGGACCTATGAAATATAATGAACCGATTCGATTACAATTTTGCACATCGTTTTAGAATATCATAAAACCAATTTGTGTCAAATATCATTGAAATCGCTTTATATTAAGGATTTTCGTGACCTTAAGTCTCCATTCGGGGAGGAACATTTGTATGGGGCTCGGTGACATAATGGAGACATTATCACCATTAAGCATCGTCCCAATTTCATAAAGATATTTAAAAAATTTGGACCGCCAGACGGATAGTCGGACGGACATCTTTAAATCGGATCAGAAAGAGATCCTGAGTCGAACGGTATTAGCACATTTTTTGCACAAACGCATAATACCCTTACCACCAATGGTGGTGTAAGGTATAAAAATTAAATATAGAAAAACATTTAATTAATTTTCTAAATTGTTTTAAAAATTACGATCACTGATCCGTAATTTTCCAAAAAAAAAACTCCCTAATTCACGTCATACATAACAGATGTTTAAAAATTAAAAACAAACTGATTTAAAGATCAATCTCGGAACTTTTTACTGGAAAAGTCCTTTTAAGGAGTGAGTTCCAAATATTGTTAACATACATACATGTTAATAAAAATAAAATCACTAAACAGTTTTAATTTTCTTCTATTTGATTGACATTTTTATTTTTTAAGATCACAAAGAGGTTTGTCTCCCTTGATACAAATTCAACATTATTGTTCTTGTAACACTCAAGGGTTTGTGTACTATAGTGATAGGATGTCAAGTTAGGCTAAAAATATGTGGACACATTACAAAGTCTTATGAATGGAAGCAGCATTTTTGTAATCATTTCTGGATGTGAATTTCGGTATATATAGACCCAATTGTAAGAAATGATTGGCTAGTTATGCCAATCATATGCATATTGCTTAATATGCCAAATTCGACTTGGGTCCAATTTACCACATTCCCTAGAGCATCAGCAACATACAATTTTTGACCAGCAAGTTGCGAAAATCAGCCAGAACATCAAGAACATTTTTTTAGAAAGACTGACTTCAATTTACGTGCTCTGATTTTGGCTTCAAAATTTAAAGCAGCGTTTAGAAATTTCAGAACTATTTGTACCAAATAGTCCGAGTATTGAACAAACCGGACTGCTTTCTATTTTTTGGCTTAAGATACATTATGTGGACCAATAATTCTATCTGAACCAAGTTTTCTATCAACGGACAAGTTTTCCCCGTACGGTCTAATAACATTGGAAACATTTTAACCTTTGAATAATTGGACAACTTTTTGTAGGACCAAGTTGGGTTTTATTGAATATATTTAATAATTTTAATATGTGTGTTTTCCTAGTCACTCATTTTAATTAGATTAAGAATAAATTAATTTGTTTCACATTAAGCATGACATGTTTCACGAAGGTAACTGATAAAAAAATCAAATATTACTTGATTTTAAAGTTTTAATGAAAAACGTGTTTTTTTATTTATTGTATTCAAATTTAAATGTTACAATTTTCATAATTTTTTGTTTCATTATTTTGTTTGTCTTAATTGATTTTTTTCATCTAAAATCGCAAAATTTAATATTCGAAATATAATTTTTTGATTTTTCATAAACAACAGAATGGAGAAATTTCGAGGTACATATAATCTGAGAATATTATTGTCGATGATAATCTAAGTATTTTGATATTTTTAATTTTCAACTAAAGTTTACGCATGAAATTGTAAACAATAAAATATATTCTGATTTTTATATGATTTAACATGCTGACAATTTTTTCTAAAGACCTGGTGGTGAACATTAAAAGAACACTATATTTTCGAAAACATTTCATTCGAAATAGTACAATTGATTTTTTAAAAGGGAAACATGACAAATTCTGTGTAATTTTATTTTTCTTATTACGACTATTATCAATATTTTTAACTAAATTATTAAAAGTATTAGGATCTATTGATAATTATAAAGTTGTCACTATTTGTTTAATTTAGAATAAAGTCACACAACTGGTATTATTTCGATTTATATATCAATTGAAAATTTGTTTTTTATTGTTTCCGATATATAAATTTAAAAAATCTTCAATTTTTATAAAAATTCTATTTAAATGGAGCAATTTTGTTTAAAAACTTTTGGTTCTGAGAATTTTAAGGTAATTATTTCCAACTAAAAAATATTTATATATAAATATAATATAATATATTTATATAATTTAAAATCTATATAAATTTCTAATTTAATATCTATTTTTATAGCTTGTTTATTATTTAATTTTTTAAATATTTTGATTATTTTCAATGATATAAAAAATTTTGAGAGAAAAAAAAATAAACCCAACATGAACGAATTTTCAATTAGTAAATATTTCATTTTTGCTAAAAAATATACAATACATATTTATAACTATATATATCTACGGAAAGCTTATATTAAAATTAAAAACCAATTTAAAACAAAATAAAATAATTTATGGCTAAACTCTTTTTATAGTAAAATTTAAGATAATAAATTTTTACTAAAATTAAAACAACAAATTATATATTGAAATATAAATAACAAAAAAAGAGACAACAAGTAGTGAAATTAATTTGGTATATTAACGAGAAGATATTATTAAATGGAAAATTTATAAAAGAATAAAAATTAACTTATAAGTATAAATTAAAATATTTTATGTTGAATTTAATTTTAAAGTAAAAGTAAATAAAAGATTGTGAAATAAAAGATATTATTAAAAAATATTAAAAAAAACTAATTCAAAACATATCAAACTCGTGCCCGATGAGAAAAATAAAAAAATTAAATATTTTTTCTTTATTTTTTAAATAAAAATATTCAAATTATAATAAAACTTTACAACATTTTATAAACAAATTTTATTTTCAAATAACATTTATAATAAAATTAATAATTAAATTTTTAACATAAATTATATATAAAAAATTATTTACAAATATTAAAAAATTGAAAAAAAAATATTTCTAAACATTTTTGAATTTCAGAAACTTTTAAAATTTCAAAAAATTTCTATAAAACTTAGTTGGTATATTTTATACCCTCCACCACCGCAAGTGGCAAAGAAAATATATAAACTTTTCATTCCGTGTAGAATGCTAAGAAGGTGTCTTAGATGCCATAATGTATATATCAAATCAAAACCTCGATATAACAATGAGCATCTGTCTGTCTATTTGTCTGATTTTGGTGCCCTCATATCCACAATAATAAACAGAGCTCAATGAAATTCAGCCTGAGTATTTGATATTGTCCTGAGAAGTTTGCAATTTATAACGAGCAATATTGGTTCAGTATACTAAAAGATATAGACCGATATCTGATAACTAATTTATGACTCATTAGGTTTTCCTGTTTGTTTATATATTGTTAACGTTTGTATGTGTATGCGTGAAGGTGTATGTACAAAACAAAGCGAATTTGGTGGTGTAGGGCATTGAAGAATCGGCATAGCATTAGCGTATTTAGTTTTTCTTAAATATAATACATAAACACTTATTGAATCATTCAATTAGTTATATCGGTCTATGTCTTTTAATATTCTGAACTGAATGTTCTTTTCTTTAAATAGGAAACATCTCAGGACTATAAAAAATTCTCAGAACAAATGTCATTGAGCTCTGTCAATTATTTTAGATGTGAGCTCGTCAGACTGGCAAAGCTTAACCGAATCAGATTTTGATTTGATGAAAAAATATATACATTATTGTTAATGAGATGTTACACACATGATAAAGTTAATTTATTCTCTTCACTTGTGATGGTGTAGGGTATAAAAGAAAACAAAATGAAATTCATATCAATACTATTTACTTAAACTCATAATTCTACTTAAATTTAAATAAATAAAAAATAAAAATAAAAACAGTAAAAAAATAAAATCGAGCCTTGTTCTTTATATACTATACATTAACAACAACAACAAAAAACATATATATTACAAGAAAAATAAAAATATAAAAATATATATTATAATTATTATACTTATAAAATTAAGTTAAATTATACTATATTATTAAAAAATATATATATTAAAAATAAATAAATAAAATAAATATTTAGCAAAAATATTGTAATATTGTGAGTTTAAACGTATTGTTAAAATTAGTAAAAAAAGAAAAAAAAACAAAATAAATAAAATTATTAAAAAAAATAAATATTGTTTATTAAACAGAACAGAATTACATATGAAAATCATAAAAATAATTTCAAAAAATATACAGAAATTTATAAAAAATCAGCTAAATTACTTAAGCATTTTTTAATAAAAATAAATTAATTATTTTCCCTTAATAAATAAATTAATTTTTGATTTAGAAGTTAATTATAAAAACTGGCTTACTTTTTATTTTATTATTATTTTTTTAATTTAACAAAAAATTCAACAACAAACAAATTATATCAATAAAATAATGTTTTTAACTGATAATAAACAACAACAAAAATAATACAAAATTCATAAAATACAAGATGAATATAAATTAATAAATAAAATTTTAAAATTGTTTTGTGTAATTGTAAAAAAAACAGAATGTAGTTTTATTTCCGAATAGGATATTGGAAAGAAGGATATTTAAGAACACGTAAAAGTTTGCTTTACATGCATTTTAGTTAAGAATAAACTAGTTAGAACACTATATTCGGCTATGCAGTAAGTGTGAAGTAAATACGTTATTTTTCGTACATACACCCTCACAAATACAAACACAAACGTAAACAATATATAAAAGTTTTTTATATTTTTGATGTAACTTTCTTTGCTATAACTTCTTTTGCTATAGAACCGATTTTGATAATATTTGGAATGGTAAAACAAATTATTATGGCTAAATTTAAAAAAAGATTTAAAATAATAAATTATAAATCTTTTTATTTATAACTAAGATTGCCTCAGATATCGATCTATATCTATTAATATACTGAATCGATTTTGCTGGTCTTAATTAGGAAACTCCTCAGGCCAAATTAAATTGTAATTTATCAATTATTATAAATCGAATCTGATTTTGATTTGATACAGGAATATATATACAAATATTTTATGTTCGAGGGAATGTTGAAGAAAAGTTTAGGAACTAAAAGCAGTAAAATTTTCCAAAAAGTTCTTGGAATGGCAAGCAATATACAGTTGCTGCAAAAGAAGCCAATCATTTGTAACAACAGACTCTATAAGCATAAAGGAATTTTTACAAAAAAGTCTGATTTTATTCATAAAATTTCATAATTTGTCCACCATTCTGTCACTATGGAAATAAGCCCTATGGGAGTTTCGAAAAATGTTGAAATTTTCATTACTAGTGATTAAAAGTTTTTTAATTTTTTTTATTCAATAATTCAGGTACATAAACTTAAGCCCCACTTTGATCAAAATCTATTTTTACAAAAAAATATATATTTTTACACGATTTTTTATCAAAAACTATATTTTCACTAATAAGGAAATAATTGTTTTGTTTTAATCATATAAAAAATGTTTTTATGATAATTAATAATATACCTTTATTTTCTCCCACGAAGTCGCTATTATCTACATAATTTCGAAATATTTTAAATGTCTTCCCAATTCCAGTTGCATTTACTTTATTCAATCGTCATAATTTTGAAATAAATCTTTTTATTTGATTTTCGAGACTCATAACCTACAGAGAGATAATTAAAACAATTTGAGCAGCATAATCAACGAATTATATGTATTCCAATTGATACACAAACTCAAATTTATTACAGAGCGTGGAAACAATCATTTCTGATAATCCAAAAAAACACCTTTATATGTTGGTTCATAAAAATGGGATATGTAAATCACTACTCCTTATATCAACACGACAATGATCCAAATTAATGTCTATGTATTGGAGGAAAAATGGCAACGAATTTTACTAGATTTGAATTGAATGCTGTTGGAAAAATTCTACATTATTTACTAAAATACCTGCGTTAATATTTTTAACGGCGTTGGATCCGCGGCAATGTAGATTGAATTTTGGTTGTAAATTGGTTTCATTTTTTTACTAAAAATAACCGAAAAAAATCGAAAAATCTTTAATGATTTCTTTTGCCTTCACTACTATTAAGGAGTGAGATCAAAAAAATTCTGAAGTAATTTGCAAAAAAAATTTTTATAGTGATGATATATTGAACTTTTTTCGGAAACACTTTCATCCAAGTTTTCATAGTGCTTTCTGTCGCTTTGCTCGAATAGGTAGTCCACCTCCGTTTCAAATCTACCACACTCTTCGATACCAATTCGATACCTTACCTCCGGGCAGTGTGGAAGAAATTACTCTCTTGGTACAAATACCACATTATTAATTTTTGAACCACCATAGTGACAGGATGCCAAGTCAGATAAAAAATAGGTAGACACATTATAAAGTCTTAAATGGAATCAGCATTTTTGTAACAATTCTCGATATGAAATTCGGTATAGACCCCATTGTAACAAATGATTGCCTTCATTTGCTACAACTGCATAGCAAATTTTTACTGCCTTTAAATTTTTGACAGCGTTCGTGTCAGGAATTTGAGCATTTATATACCCTCCAGCCCCACAAGTAGTGATGAGAGCACATTTTGTTTGCCATTCTGTGTGAAAAGCTAAGAAGGACACATTTTAGAATCCATTATGTATATATATAAATGGACTATGGGGTCTGTAGATCTCAATTCAATTTGGCCTAAGTATTTGCTATTGTCCTGAGGAGTTTTATTTTTGCGACTATAGATATACACCGATATCCAAGCACCTTCTAAATTCAAGAAAAGAACTTTGGTAAAATTGTCAATTATGTATTAGAATAAAATTTTGCCATAATATTAAGCTATATGTACTCCATTGCCATTCCAAAAATTATAAAATCGATTCAATAGGAAAAAGTTAAAGCTAAAAACATAACTATTTTTATGACTCATCAAGTGTTCCTATGTTATATTTAAGAAAAACTTTTATATACTGAAAACGTCTATGATTGTATGTGTGAGTGTGTATGTTTGAAGCATAAAGTATTTACTTCACACCCATTTGTGGTGAAAGGTATCGTACTTGTTTTTATTACTTTTTGAAAAAGAACTTTTCTTCTGGCAATGCTGCGTTTATACACTATGGCATCTCTCAAATTGAGTTTGCATTATAAATAATGGTTGGCATCTCTTACACTTTGACATTTGAAAGAAAAACATCTGTTTAATATCTTTGTTGCTGCATATTGTATTTGTTGTTTGTAGGCAATTAAAATGGAAATTGTTTATAAATTTTAAAAGAGAATTTCATGCGGAACAAATAAATAAATAAAATTTTAAAAAGTGTTGTATTAACAGTAAATTATTAGAAATAAAGTAAATGTAAACCTAAAATTTGAAAGGTATACAAAGTAATTAAATTTCGAAACAAATTTAGCAATAACTTTGTTTTTTTATTAGTAGTTAAATAAAGAGAAATGTTTAATAACTATTAAGTGACTCAGTTTCAGATCTATGAGAAATTTTTTAACAACAATTAATTAAGAAACTAAAAACAAATACGAAGTCCAACTACACTGGTTGAGTGTGCGAACAACTCAGCAAGCAGACAGAAAGACGGGAAGCACAAAATAAGAGAAAAATATCTTGAGGAAATAAATAAAATAATTGGTAAAATATATGATCTTGAAATCTTTAACTTAATAAGGGCATTTATAATAACTCAAACTATTTTTAGTTCATCTAGCTGTCTCTTCTATAAAATGAGTGACGAAAGTATATTGGACAATACCGTGGCAGTGCAACAATCAGTACCCACAAATCCTCATGAAATTGCTTTGCAATCATTATGCAAACAGTTATTAAAATCTCGTCTCTTTCGTGGTTTTTATGTTGAAAGACGATATGTAGATAATGTCAAAGGTTACCGTGATATAGTGAGTTTACAAAAATCCGAAAAAAGTTTGGAGAAAATGTTAAGGGACATACGTGATAAATTGCAAATGTTTTATTGTCTACAAAATCCTCAAATGTGGATTGGCATTACTAGTGGCCCTTTAAAAGGCATAACAGCGCCACAACCTGCCGCCTTAGATACTCATGTGTGGGTGGAAATGAAGGATTTAGCTTTTGGTCAATATTGGTTTAGTATAAAAAGTATACGTTTTCGTGATAATGAAATAATATTGAAACTAAAAGATGTGCAAACTGTAGAAGAGGAGGAACCTCCCAAATGGGCTACTAGTATAATTAGCAGTAAAGCTATATGTGATAAAACCAACGATTCATTAGAATCTTCAAACATTTCCTCAAATACAGTTGCTTCATCAGCTCCCGCTTTAGAAAATCAAATAACATTTGACGATTTTATGCTGTTACTACAACAATGGTGGGCTACCATCAAACAAACAGTATATGATTTTATGGCACAAGATATTTCCAAAGAAAATATAAAAGGTGTTTTAAGATTTTTGGGCCTTTTGTTGGTTTCTATACTATCAGGAGCTTTAGTTGGTATCAAATTCTTGGGAATATTTACTTTACGTTTTATGTTTGAGCTGAGTCGTTTAACTCATGTATTAACTCCGATTATTTTAAAAATAATCGAAGTGTTTAATAAAATAATTGGTGGTTTTTATATACTCTTGGCTATGATTTGGAAGGATACTGTTGTCAAACGTAATCAACCACAACATAATGCTTTGGAATATAATCGTCCCATGTACAAAAGTATACAATATGAAGTGAGACAAAGAAAACATAATGCCAATTAATGAAAAACTTTTTAAAGAAATCTTTGAAATTATTTTAAAAAATTTTTGGACCTGGAAATGTATAAATTTTGATTTGAAAAAAGGTAAATAAATTTAAAATGACAATTCGAAAGCAATTGCTTGAGGTTTGATTGAAACTTAAAGAATTTTGAATAGGTTCTATTCAAATATTATTAATTGCCAAATAAACAATATTAATTTATAAAATTATAGAACCAGATATTTTTCGAATAGTAGCAAAATGTTTAAGCATGAGCAGTGAGATCGAAAAAAAATTTAACACAAGTTTTTCGTTAAAACTTTTAACTCAAGTATTATTTGATATTTTTGTTTTATCAATTACCTTTGTAAGACATGTCAGTTATTATGTTAATGTCCAAAAAATTAATACATTGTTAATTTGATTAAGATGAGTGTTCCGGAAAAAGTGACACCAAAATTATTAAATATTTTAAAACAAAACCCAACATGGTTCAAATGTAGACCAAGCATTCAACGGACGACCATTAATGTTTTTTTATAGAACCGGGAGAACTTGTCTCTTGATAGAAAACCTTGTTCAGGTAGAAGAAATGGTCCACATCATGTTTCAAAGTCAACAAACGGGTATTAAAGCGGAAGTTAAAGCTAATGTAAGTTTAAAAGGTATCAAAAAGTGCGGTAGAATTTGTAATTTGTTGTCAAAAAAATAGTATATCGATAACATATCGTAGGTTTTTTTTAAATCATTGTTCCTCAAAATAGTGGCAATGATCGCAGTAATTCAAAATAAATTTTTTTATGTTTATTAAAAAGGGTTACAAAAAAACGACAGGGGACATAGTTTTCTTTGAATATAGAAGTCTTTATTGGAGTTCACACTGTGTACTATAGCAAACAGATAATTTTCATTTTAGATGAATCGCGAATTTATGCTCAGCATCGCGAATTTATGCTCAGCATAACCTTTAAGAAATTTTACTGGTAACTGTTATTTCATAATTTCAATCACTTTCAGTTACCAGTGATTTACCACAGTGATTAAATCACAGTCGTGAAAATATCGCTTATCACTAGTGTAGAATATTATATAGTTGGATATAACTAATTATTGTATTACTGTTTTATAATTAAAATTTATTATTAGTTGTTTTCTCTCTTTTTCAGATTACACATCTTTACTTTATGGTGTTTTTAAATTGCACTTTTTACTTCACAACAACTTACTAATTCTTCTAGCATTTAAGTTGTAATATTTTATCTAAAATTAAAATTTAAGTAAAAAATCTTTATTTTATTTTCGATATTAAAATATTAATAAATTCCGACACATTTCAAATGCTTGAATTGTCTAGAAAATCATGAAGTTTTTTAAACGACTCAAACATTTTGAATGAGCAAAAGTAATAAAAACACGAGATATTATTGTAATAAATTGACTTATAAAATAATTTAATATTATTTATTTATAAATTTTATTAAAAGTGTTACATTAAATCTTTTTATTGTAAAAAATTAAAAAAAAAAACGTTTATTTAAAATAACAAAAATTTTTTTTATAAAAATTGGCTTAAAGCATTGATTACAGATTGTTAGTTAAAAATTATTGCTTCTTTTGTTTAAATCAACTAGAAGATATTTTTTGTTTGATATTAAGACAATCTTTAAATAAAATTATAAAATTTTATGTGATAAATTACTAAACGAAATTGTAATTCTTTAATGCTTTCAATTAAGAAGGCTTTTTATATATATTTTTATTGTTTTTAAGGTCTTATTAGATGTAATTTTATATTATTTATACTAATTATATAAACAAATATGCATTAAATAACAATCTTTTTAATAAATTCCTATATATTTAGTCATAAAACGAAAAATATTTCAAACTGATTTTAAGCAGCTTAAACATTAAATCTACTTTTTATTTTTGACTACAAAATAAATCTATATTTCAGCGAAAAGAGAAGGACTTCAAGCATTTTTTATGTACTTTCATCTAGTTATACAATTTTCCTATTTTCGTTAGCTGAATTTAAAAAGAAATACAATTCCGTATGCTCAGTAGAGGATATCTGATTTCAAAGAATGATGTTTGCTTCAAAATAACGATAACTAATTTAGCTCATAGGAGGAACATTCCCACGACAATTGGATCTTCGTTTCGAAACGAACCGACTACCAATCGGCCAAAGATTGTAAATACAGCAACAGCAGTAACAACCGGAGGTTTTTTCGACAGAGAAGAAATTTCAACAATAGCGAAACTGTGACAACAACAACCTCTTTTCAAAACCTCCAGGTGATTGTAGTTTTCAAAGGGTTCAGAAAAAGACGACAGAGTTGTTTCTATTGGAGTTCATACTGTGTGCCGTACGACATTTTAAGCAACTGTTATTTAATAATTTCAATCATAGTAGTTGCTTGTGATTTACCAATCACAGTGATTCAATCACATTCCTGAAAATATCGTTCATCTCATACTTAAGTTCCAGACAAAAAATGTATTCCATTCTCTCTAAAATTTATTTAATGATTAAAAATAATTATAGTGCTTATAATCTTTTAAACAAACTTGATATCATCACTATAATTAAGTTCCGAAAAAGTATAAATAAACCTGTAAATTTTATAATTCAATTCCTCAATAATGACTTTCACTTTAAAAGTACGAATTTTTGTAAGCTTTATTAATGATCACATTTTGAAAATTTGGGAAACCCAACCAAAATCGTCTCGTAACTCGGTAAATATTGTGTTTTAGACAATCAAGGCTTTCGATTACGATCGATTTTCAAACTTAAATCGTCTCTTAATCGGTAAATACCGCGTTTTTGAATAAAATAAACTTTATTTATGATCTCCTTTCGAAAAATTCAAAAACGAAGGTTTGAGAACCTCTTTCAAAAATAAAATCGCCTGTATCTTGATAAATAAAGTGATTTTGAGCAAAATAAGCTTTATTTGTGATCACTTTTCGACAAATTCCAAAATTCATTTTCAAAACTAAAATCTAAATGCTGTGTTTTTGGACAAATCCTCTTTATATATGATCACTTTTCGAAAACATTGAAGAATATATTTTCAAAACTAAAATCCTCAGTAACTCGGTAAATACTGCATTTTTGGACAAAATAAGCTTCATTTATGATTACTTTTCGATAAATTCCAAAATCGATTTTCAAAACTAAAATCATCTCTAACTGGGTAAGTATTTCGTTTTTGTACAAAATAATCTTTATTTATGATCACTTTTTGAAAATGTCCAAAATTTAACACGGTAAATATTTCGTTTTTAGGCAAAACAAGTATTATTCATGATTACTGTTGGGTTTTTTAAGAGGTTAGTTCGAATTTGTAACTGTTATAATAATTATAACAGTTTTTTCCTTTGAAATAAAATACCGGTTTATGTTTATTAGTGTTTTAATTGCTTTTTTATTTATTTAATTATTTTTATTATATTATAAATGGGATTTATTTTTTATTTTTAGTGTTATTTAGATTTTTTTTGTTAAAGAATCATTATTTTATACTATTTTGTTATAATTTATTGACTGCGTTCTGTTGGTGGTGTTTATTAAATATGTGTTGAGTTTTAGTTATTTTTTCTTCTTCAATTATTAATTCTTTTTTTTATTTCAATACTTAACAAACAATGCAAATAACATTTTTTATAATTTGTATTATAATAGATCTGTTATTATAGTTTTTGTTTATATAAATTTGTTGTATAATAGTTAATAGGTTTTCAATGATATATATTTA
The DNA here is from genome assembly GCA_004302925.2 of Cochliomyia hominivorax. Lineage (NCBI taxonomy): Eukaryota > Metazoa > Arthropoda > Insecta > Diptera > Calliphoridae > Cochliomyia > Cochliomyia hominivorax. The sequence continues at coordinate 12,940,182 of PYHX02000467.1, forward strand.
TGTATAACACATTTATATACGATTTATTTATTTTTTTCTTTTTTATGCTTCTTTTACTTAATTAATAATATTTGAATGCTATTTTGCGATACTGAATTTGAAATGTTTTGGAAAAAATTAAAATGGCATTTAAGTGATTTTTTTTTTAATTTATAAAATTAAATCTCCAAAAAATTGTTTATTTTTTTATTATTTTTGGCTAAGTAAAAATATTTTTTTATAAATAATTTTCTTTTATTATAAATATACAAAGTTATACATTTTTATATATTTAAAAATATATAATAAATATATATTTAAATTTATTTTATAATTACGAGTATTTTTCTCTTCTTTAGCAGTTTAATTTTTAATTGTTATAGAAATTGTATTTTAAATTTCACATTAAGGTTAAGAGTATTAAAAAAAAATAATTCTATTAAAAAATTGTATATATAAATAGACATTTAGTTAATAAGTGTATGAAACATTGATTCAAAATATATAATAATTATAAAAAGGAAGATTTCATTTTTTATTTTTTATATTTATTATTTTTTAATATGAAGAACTTGGTTAAAGGAATTAATATTGTAATATAGAACATTAAACATAAATAGAACATTTCAGTTTTAAGAGAAAGAGTTGTGAAAAGTGAAAGAAAAATCTTTAAAAAAGATTATATATAAAGCATTTTAACATAATTTAGAAAATCAGACATCATTTTTTAAGAGAAGAGGTATAAATCAATTTTAGATCATCGTTAATCCATACTAAAGCCAACCAAACAAAACTCCAGAATATCACATTGTTCGTTTATGACACAGACGTAATGGGAAAGCACACGAATGTCAACATAACTAAGCTTTGTGAAAAGTGCACATAAATTCCATTTTGTTCATTTTAATCTAGACATTGTAGTAATACAAATTTTAATATGACTTTAATCTGACTAGAGCCATTAGCGCGAAAATTATAAAAATGTTTAATCACTTACAAATATATATGAGATCGTTTCTCAAAAATTTTTTAGAAATTTATTAACCTGGGAAAAAACAACAGATACAGAACTTGAGTCCTTTAGCTGTAGTAAAAATTATGTGATTTTTTCCAGATCTTCTCCATTCAATATATACTTTTTAACATTTCCTTTGAGATAAATCATTATCACAAGAATCAAATGTTAATTAATTTTAAGCAGTTTCTCGCAAAGACTTAGAATTTTCTAAATTATTTAACCCTTTTTGCATCACTATCGCGATCCATTGAAGGTTTAGACCTCAATTTTAAATTAAGGTGTAAATTAATAAAGAAATTATTTTATTTCTTACATTGTTATAGATGTTATATCATTTTATATGAAAAAAGGTCTGCATTAAAAATGCTATAGGAAATGTTTGAAAATTAATGTTTTTGGATTTCTTAAATGACCTTCTGGTTGACAATGTATATATGAAATTTAGATATATAATTTATTATGAAAACAAATTATGGGTGCATGTACTAAGTTGTGGTTCCGTAAACGCTGCAGGGGTCCAAAATGGGTTAAATAAAAAAAATAGATTTTTTACAGTAGATTTTAAATCAAATTTTTGTTGTATTTTTATATAATATTGACATTTTATAAAATTCCATTTATTTTTCTAATGAATTCGAAAATAAGGTTATGTTTAATGGTGCACTCGGGTTTCATTAGGGAACCTTTATTTTAATTGTTATACATGTATGTTACATTGAATTCATCGCCTATTAAATGGTCTTTAGAATCATTTTTCTATATATGGATGATTTTGTATATGTGGTTGAATTTTTTAAACTTTAATTTATTTCAAATTTTATTTTTGTTTTCGTTCAGGTATTCTAGTCGTATTTTAATGTCAACCACCTGAAGATATGAGAAAACGTTAAAGGTTCGACGTCAAGTGGACCTCTGTTCCGGAATGATCTAACTACTAATCGGCTAAATATTTTCAACTCAGAAATACTGTATCTTCAACAGATCAGGATTTTTAGACGATTATTATAATACCAACCATGAAAGGTGGTGATTAAAGGTAACATTGTAACGGCAATCGGATCTCCGTTCGAGAAAAATACGATTCATTCTCAGAGGCAACTGTTTCAAGTCAAGTTTTACTTCAGCAGAAAAACCTTTTAAAACAGTGAAGCTATTACAACAAAGAAAAAATGTATAAAATTATAATTTCCTGGACCAATTAAGTTAAGACTATCAGAATCAGTAATATTCAAAGTCAAATAAAATGGGACCATTAATAAAAAAAAGCTTATAGACAAAAATCTTAGACCAAGTCAAAATTAATATAAAGAATTTTAATAAAATTTTAAGGTTAAGAAAATCGCATGAGTAAGAAAATTGTTAAAAATCAAAATCTGCGACCTGTTATGGCGCTAACCTATTAAGAACCTTAACAAGATTCTTTTTCATTAATACTTAGAACCGGATTTTGAAAATAATCTGATTGTGCAAATTGATTAAAATTTTAAAGAAACAAATTTAATTTTTACAAATCTGAGTCTTTAGGGAATTATTGATTTAATGCCCAACTATTTAGTTAGCTTTACTAAACATACTTTATTTAACATATTAATTTAATTTAAAGAACATTTTTTAAATAAAAAACAATTTTTATTATTTTTCGTTTATTCCATTTTTTATTATTTTTAATTAATTAATTAATGTTTATTTTTTTTAAGCAAATAAACAAATAAAAACTGAAACTGAGAAAAACTCTTTCTTTAAATTGTGATTTTTTTTATGTTTTCAAAATTTTCGTTTAATTATAGCATAAATTTCTAACAATTAATATTATTTTTTTCAGTTATGAATAATAATTTCTACAATTTTATCTCATTTTTGCTATAAATTTTGACTGCAGTTTTTCGTTATGTGTTGAATTTGTGTTGTTTTTGTTGTTTATTGAAAAAAAATAATAAAAAATAAATTTTTAAATAAATTTGAATTTTGTTGTTATTGTTTTTAATACGATAAATGTATGGGTTTATTTTTTAATTTATTTTATTTATTATTTTATTTATTTAATATAATTAAAGTGTTTTATACATTTGTTGTTTTTTTTGTTAAATTTTACTTAAATCTTTTGGTTTATAATATTTATATATATTTTCTTTTTTTATTTTTTGTTAAAATTTAAACAATTTATTTTTTATATATATTTTTTTATTTTTTATTTTGTTATAATTTTTTTTATACACCATAAATTCAAATGCATTTTGTTTTTGTAATAATTTTAGTTTATCCATTATTTAAATATATTTATATTAATTTATTTATGTATAAATAATAATAATATTTTTTTAATAATAATTATAATAATAAAACATCATAATAAATATTTATACCAAATTTTGTTTGTTAATTTTTTTGATGTGTTTTTTTTTAAGTTTGTTTATTTAAATTTGGTTAATCTTAACAGTGTTTATTTTTTATAATAATTATTATATTATATTTTCCCTATGTTATATATTAAATAATTAATTAATTAATTTTATATATTTTTTTTATTTGATAATTAATTAAAAATTTTTTATATATATTTTTTTGTATCAATTTTGAAAAAAATTGTTATTATTTTGTGTTAGGAACAAAAATAAAAAAAGATTTAATTTTTTAAAATTTCTGAATTCTTAAAAAAGATCGTAAAACTGATTTTGTAGATAAAACGTTAGTTTTTGTTGTTAATATTAATGTCATTAGGCTTATATAGTAAGTTCTTAAAATGGAGTTAAGGGCAGGAATTACCTTTTTAATAAAAAGAAAAAAACATTTCAAACTTAAATTTAGTTAAAAATTTCATGGATAACCCAACATTACACGTTTTAAACTTTTTAAAGTTCTTTAGCAAAATTTTACAAAATTTTCAGAATTTATTAATTTAATTATAAGAAAAAAACATTTAAAAAATTTTAATTTATTTTTAATAATTTAATATTATTTTAAATAATATTTATATTTTTATTTATTTTTATGGTAAATATTTTGTAGTTATTATTTTTAAAAAGAAAAGTTTATAAACCAGAAAAAAGACATAAACAAACAAATAAAGAAATTAAAAAAAATATAAATATTAAATTTTTTTAAGAACTTAGAAAAAACTACGATATAAGCTCTTAATTACTTTAAATCATCGGTATCTTCAATCAAATCAGCATATTCTTCCCAATCGTTGTTTGAACGTGTGCGCAGGTTTGATATTGTCGGTAATTCGTCGTCATTGTCTAGAGTGGAAGAAGTAGGTTCACCACCATCTTTAGCGCCATTATCTACAACTTCATAATCTTTTAATTCCGCCTCTAAATCTTTTTCCCATTGTTCCTCTATAACGTTAAATATAATAAAATTAAAAATAAAAAAATGAAACGGAAATGAAAATAGAATTGTTGAAAAAAATGTTATATTAATATCAATAATTATTAATTTATATTTTATTTTTATTTTAAATAATTTTTATTATTTTGTAGTTATTAACATGTTTATAATATAATTTATTTATAATATTTATATTATGTTTATTTAAATAAAAGCATTAATTAATGTTAATATTGTAATTTATTTAAACAGTTATAAAATTAAAAAAGATAATAATAAAAACAATGTGATCAATTAATTTTATCATCTAAATAGTTAAATGATCAATTTATTTTAATTTGGAATAATTTTTTGAAGTCCCCTGAAGGGAGTTTGTGATCAATTTCAAATAGTTCTAAAAAATTTTCCTGCAGACAATAATACCATTTTTAACACTAACGGCCATTATTTTCCATTAATTGGAGAAAAAATACCACCCTTTTGAATTTTGACAACATTTTTTGAGTTACTGCCATAATATGGGATATGGAATATACACAGAGAGAAAAATATGTTTGCGGTAACCATAAACAAGAAGCATTATACTATTGTTATTAGATATTGTTACCGTAACTGAAATATTTGTTTATTCACTTTGTGATTTTTCATTAATAACAATAGTTATTGTTATTACCACCAAAAATCTTGTTATTCCAATAAAATATTATTGTTTCTGTAATAAAAGATTTGTTTATACGCATAGTGATTTCGCACTAATAAAAATAGTTTTTGTTATCGTCACTAAATTTATTTTTATATCAATTGCTATTTTGCATTGATAACAATAGTTATTGTTATCGTCACTAAAAATATTTAGTGCCATAAATATTGTTTTCTAATAAAAAATATAGTTAGCACAATAAAGAGTTTGTTTGTTCGAATTATTTATTATATTATGTTTTTTATAAGGACTGTTTTATAACAATAAAATTGTGATCAGTCTAAAATATTTCCAAACATACCGCGACCACAATATTATTGTCATTTAATTAAAATTATTTTATTACAGCAACGAAATCAATATAAAAAAATTCAACAATTAACATGTTGGTGATAACAATAAATGTTTGCCGCGAATATATTAGTTTTTGCGATGAACATATTGTGAAATGACATTTATCATGGTGTAAGCAGGATTTATATTAATTTAAATTGAAGAATGCGCATGTCTTACAGTAAATTAGGCTGTAAAATGGTGGACAATATCTGTACTAAATCCTTGGGCCATCATGGTTTGGTAGGATTCATTTTAAGATAGTGTTACTGATGAAACAACTTTAAAAGCTTTTGCAGAAGCATATAATCGTTATTCGTAACATCCGAATAAGCTTACTAGCAAATATTTAACCTCTGACCATGAAGCAAAACGATCCAAACCTTGATTTTAAAATAATTTATTAGTATTTATATGCTCTGAAGTATTCTGTTTTCTACCACAGATTTATAACTTTTTTTGACAAAATTTTTGCATATTTTATAAAATTATGAATATTACTGATAGTAGACTGAACCAAATATCGTAGATAATATTAACGAAAATTTGTCGTAGAATTTTAACGAGAAAAATGTGTTAAAAACATATATTTATTCTAATTAACATAATTTTTCTTCAAATTGAAGAATTTTCTTCAAATATACTAAAACTTTAATCAAAATAATCATTTAGTAAAATTGAATAAAATTTCATAAAAAATTAACAAAAAACATATCAAATCAACAGATATTTAGTAAAAATAGCAGTAACGCATTGTAAGTAAAATAACACACAATTTTTTTTTTGAATTCTACGTACTAAATTGAAGTAAATTTTAATAAAATTTTTGTTTATTTAACTATTTTTGGTTCAGTGTATGAAAAATTTATGCATGTTGAGGTGATTGGCGGAAGTGGCGTTATTTAAGGCATATAGGAAATAATGGAACTATGATCGGTATTATTTATTTAATCTTATAATTGATCACATTATTTATGAAATTAAACAAAGAAATAATGAAATTAAAAATATAAAAAAACAAGTAAGGAACCCCATTATTATTCTAATAAATGATATTTAATTATAATTAATAATTAATTATGTTTACCCAAAATAAGTGTGTTATTTACAATAAAGTGTATTTGATTTTATAACCTAAAAATCCCAATATGCAATAAATGTAATAAATGCAATATTTAATAATATATAAATTCTTCTATTTTTAATTCTTTACCTTTAATAAAAATTACAACATTTTTAAAACAAAAAAATTATAATTTAAAATGAAATGAGTTCAAACAATCAATCAATCAATTAGATCATCAATCGATTAATCATCATCATGATGATAACTTAAACAAATACTCTGACACACAATTCTTTTGGGCAAACGTATCGTAACTGAAATGTAATCTTAAATAATAAATAAAAATTAATTAAATTTAATTTTATATTTTTGTAAAATTTATGAAAAAATTAATTAATTAATTAATCAATTAATGCATTCCTTGCTTGTTTTGTTATTTGATTAAATTATTGCAAAAATTATAATTAAATAATTTTTATTATATAAAAAAGACACTTAATTATTAAATAAATGCAGGCATTTGTTTTTTAGTTTTAAAAATAAATTAAAAAAAAACAAGTAAGAATGTTATATTCGGCTGTGCCGAATCTTGAATAACCTCCACCATTAACATTAAACAGAAACAAGTAAGAAATTATAATTGGTCATGCCCGACTATTTAAAACTCTACACATCAATGTTGGTTATAAGTGGTAGCTATGAAATATTAATGAACCACCCTCGCATAAAGGTATTTTTTAATTTATGCTTAAGAGCAATGGTACTAACATCCTTGTGGGATTAGTGGTTCTACAAGGCTTTTTCAGTAAGAAGAAATTATCGACCGACCCTCGTAAAATTTCGCATGCCGATTTTTTTATTTGTCTTGTCTCTTTGACTAATTTTTATTATAATACCATCGTATATGTGAAATTTTAGCCCTTCAAAGTGAAGTTGTTGCATTGGACCTATGAGAAATAATAAACCTCGTACAATTTGCCACATCGTTTAAAATTACTTTATGACTCTTATGACCGTTAAACCCCATTCCGGGGGAAGATTTTTAGGGAGCTAAGTGTAAAAACAGACCCATCATAACCAGTTTCAATAGGAATCGTCCTTGTGCCATAATAATAAGACGTGGCAAATTCCATCAAGATATCTCTGCGACCTGCATTATGTTTACAAGGTTTACATCGACCTGCAGCCAATTCAGAAATAATGGCCGTTTTGATTAAGAAATTAAAAGTTAATGGAAAAATTTTCCCGCATGAGTGCCAATACTCAAGAAATTATATACTCCAATTGAAGGAGTTTATCTGGTTTATCTGAACTGGTTCATATTTAAAAACCATTTAAGCCGGAAACACTATTTCGGGAAGTAAATTAAAAAGGTGAAATTGTTCATATTAATAATATAAATTAAAAAAACACTGCGACGAAATTGTCAATGGAATTGATGTTTATTTAACTTAAGTTCAAAACTGTTTTCCGGGAATGGGCTTTATATGGGTGATATAGCAAAATCTGGATTGAATTATACATTAAAGATAGTTTGATAAATTACTGTTCCAAATTCCAGTAGATGGATTATTTAATTTATGAGCTCAAACCCATTTTCCGGGAGGGGATGTTATATTGGAGCTATATCAAAATATTTACCGATATTAATAAAATGTATAACATTTATGTATGACAGTTAGAAAACGAATTGTGCCAAATTCCAATAGAATTGATACATATTTAAGATTTTTTGAACTATAAACCATATTCCAGGAAGGGGCCTTATATGTTAGATAAATCAAATAATGTCCTCATATGGGGTCTTAGATGGTGGTGGTGAAGGCTATACAAATTTACAATATGATTTAATTTCTCTGAAATAATATGTTACCAAAAAAAAGCATTCCAGCTACTTAATGATAATTACAAAAATTAATATAAAACAACAACAACAAAATATAGAAAAAACATAATTAATTACAATATTTTTCGGTTAAAAACTATTTAAAAAAACTGGTGCATTCCAAAAAAAACAAAAATAATTATTTGAATAAAAAATAATAAGTTAACAAAATAATTATTAAAAACTATAACAATTATTTTTAAATAAATGAGAGTAAAAAGAAATAATTAATTAATTAAATATTGTTAATTATTTGAAAGGATTTGTTTTAAGGTTAAAAAGGATTAAAAAGAATAACTAAAAAATTAAAAATGTTTAATTATTATTTTGTGTGGTGAGTTGGTATTTAAATATATATATTTTTATACATATATATTCTTGAGAGGATTTGGATTTACATAAATTAATTAAAATGTCATGAATTTATTTTTTTTTTAATTTTATGATTTTATTTGTTATTCTTTTTTTCTGCTTTAAAATAAAATTAAAAAAAAATATGTTAATGGTGTTTTGAAATAATGATTTAATTAGTGACCAAATATTGAACATTTTTATAAAAATTGATAGAGTTTGCTATTTAAAGGATCAAAAGGTCTTTAAGAACAATTTCATCTAAAACATTTAACAAGATTTATGGTATAGAATTCCTTTGTAATCAATTATAATTTGTGAATTTGGTACATTCATATTTTTGGACTGGGTTGCTTTGCACACTTCAATTCCCTTTTAACACGAGTCCAATACCTCTCCACTAAATTTAGCTCTGGGTAGTTTGGAGGATTTGGTTCTCTTGGAACAAGTACAAAAACAATGTGACAGGATTCAAGTCAGGATATAAGTAGACACAATATGAGGTCTTATGAATGGAAGCAGTCTTTTTTCCACAACAAACCGTTGACTACAATATCCTTTGGCCTCTTAATTTTCAGTGGCATTCCTGTCAGGAACTTTTGGAGTCATGTATGTTTTTAAACCTTCATAATCTTTAACTTTTCGTACTGAAATCCGAGCACTAAGCTAACTGGTCTGCGTTCCCATCAGATGTATTAAGAGCTCTTCTGAAAACGTATTCCATTTTTAGGTTTTAGAAAAATCAAAAAGAAATCGTCCACTTAGATTTCTTTTGCTCAATCAGGGTTTCTATCAACAGACAAGTTCTCCATTGATAGAAGAAATTAATGGAGCAAATATTAATGCTAATTAATTTTACACTGAAAAAAACTTTGAGTTATAGACATTATACTGATAAATGCAATATGCTTCTTCATACTATCGAGAGAGCAGCAGTTATAGTGTATATGTGAAGCATAGGAAATGTTCATAATTTCCACTTAAACTACGCAGAAAAATTTTTGCTAATTTGGAGACAAAATTGCTTTTACTCAAGGCTAAAAGCACAAAATAAGTTTATGTCACAAAATAATGTTATGGTTACAAAATAACATTCATCCTGCTTGAAATAAAATTTATGTTTCCAAATTACACAATCGTTTCTTGCTCAAATTTTTTACGGTGTATTTTAAAAATTTAGCCGGCAACACCACTGCTTTCAATGAAATCACAGACCAGACTGAGTGAATTTTGAAAAATTTAAGAGAATATACGAGTGGAAAAGTAAAGAGTACAAGCGCACATGTCCGCTTGTTTGCCGAGCTCTGATGAGAAAAATTGTTTCTTAAGGAGAATTTGAAGTCTAACCCTCTCGCACTTCTTAAATAAAGGGATTCAGTTCCAAGTGTATCATAAATTAATATTAGTTTAAAGTTTATATTGAAACTCGAAAAAATATGTGCCAGACATCAATGTCAGGAGTCCTTCAGAGGATTTTGTAATGAATTGGAGAATTTTCAATATTTATTCTTATGGTTACTTTGAAGCTGATAAAATTTATAACAACGTTAGCCGATCGATTTTAGATCTTAAGAATTCAATCGGATTTAAATTTAATCCGCAACTGGAAAGGAAGAGAGGAAAATATTTTTAATATTTCGATCTCATGATATGGATTTAGGAATGACCAGATTTTCCGATTTTCAATTTAAATAACAAACATTTCAAAACATTTTAGATTTCGAATTTTATGAATACAAATGCTATAAATTATAAATTTTATAAAAAGCGCTAAAATAAAATAAATCGTTAAATTTAATGATTTTCAGCGAGTGAAAAGAAATAAAAATAAAAATAAAATTTTGATATAATCATTAGTGGATTTGGAGGTAATTTGTTTAATAAAAACAATTTATTAAAAGCTAATAAAAGTAATACAATATGGCGTTTAAACAGAATAATAATAAGTATAGATTAAAAAAAACGCAACATTGTATTACTTATCTAAAAAATAAAGAGAAAAACATTAATCAAAATGTTGAAAATACTAATCTAAATAACTAAACAAAATTAACACGCACACACATATACATATATGAAATATAAATTGAAAAAATAATGAAAATTTTATAAAATTTCTTAGCAAAATTATAATAAAAAACTAAAAACATTTTTCGCTAAGCAATTTTTGTTTAATTTTATAACGTTTATAATATTTTTTATAGATATTTTATAACAAATATTGAATATATTTTGAAAAATTTATATTAAAAAAAATAACGAAAATTTCTTTAAATAATAATGAACACCATTGGGGACAAAACAAAAAACATAAGCGAATCAACATTTTTAAACACGACCATTTTCGATATCGCTTCAATTCGCTGTTTTCACTATTTGAAGTTCTTCAAAATTTTCAAAACTATATATTGGCCAAATTATGGCAATTAATATAAGTTCACCCTTTTCAAACACGAAAATTGAAAATGGTGGTGAATTTTCAAATTATGCTTTAACGAGGTGAATTTGTCCAACGCATTTTAGCGAAAATGGAAACAGTGAAAACAGTATTCGAAATTGTTTTCTATTTTGTCCCCTTTAAATAAGAAGAAAAAAATTTTTGAAAAGAAAAGAAAAACAATATTTAGAAAAAAAATTTATATATGTTTTAGATTTTAGATAAACCAACAAATTAGTTGCTTAACTTACCACACAAAATGTTAAACTTTTTAGGTTTTTTGGTTTATATTTAATTTTATTTTTTGCGATTTTTTGTTATTTCTTGTAAATAATTTTTTCTATTTTATTATTATTTCTTTTGGTGTATGTATGTTCTTTTTTTATAATTTTTTTGTTAATAATATTTTATTTTTTTCTTTGTCTTTTTTTCTTTAGAGTAAATATTTTTGTTTGCAATAATACATTTTTAGTAGATTTTTTGGGGGAGTTTTTAAGATTTTTTTCAAATATTTGTAATTTGTATTTTGTTAATATTTTGTTAAATAATTTTGGGATTTTTTTAAGTTATTTTAGCGTAAATCCATTCAATCTTCTGTGGGATGAATTAAAAAAAGAAAAAAATAAACAGAAAAACAATTTGTTATGATTTTTTTTGAATTGATTTGATTTGTTGTTGTTGTAAATCGATTATGTTCAAATAAATTTCAAAAAAGAAAATTATAGATTTTTTTTTTTTAATTTTTTTCAAAAATATTTTTTTTATTTTGGAAATTTCAGTATCTTATAGGAAGGATAAAGAGAAAGGATAGTTTAAGGAATTATATATATATTTTTTAAGAAAATAAAAAATATTTTTTAATTAAAAAAATAATAATTAAAGGAAAATTAAAAAGAAATTAATCAAAATACGTTTTCAAACAAATGTACTTAACTGTTTATTTAAGGATTTAGATTTTATTTAATTATAGAGTTTAATTTAAAAAGATTTGTTTAAGAAATATTAAAAAAAATAAATTTCTTAAAAAACATTTTATCTGATCTAATTGACTTAAATGAAACTGAACCAGAACTGAACTAAAATTGAACAAGAACTGAATGTAGAAGTTAACTAGAACTGAAGTTTAAAAACTGAACTAGAACTGTATTAAAACATATTTAGAACTGAATTAGAACTAAAGCAGAACTGAACCAGATCTCAATTATGACTAAACTGTTAATAAAATAGAACTGAATTAGAACTGAACTAAAACTGAAAAATGAGTTAGAATCAAACTAGAACTAAACTAGAAGTGTACTAGAACTGAACTAGAACTGAACTAGAACTGAACTGGAACTGAACTAGAACTGAACTGGAACTGAAGTGAGTTAGAATCAAACTAGAACTAAACTAGAAGTGTACTAGAACTGAAGTTTAGGTGAATTAACACTGAGCTAGATCTGAATTACGACTAAACTAGCATTGAAGTAGGACTGAACAAGAACTGAATTAGATCTACACAGGAAATGAACTAAAATTGAATTAGAACTAAACTTCTGTTTAATTAGAACTGATCTGATCTGAATTAAAATATTTCGTAAACAAACCTTTTTCATATTTTCAAAATTCAGTGTGTTGAATGTTAATTGTCCGGTGTAAAATGTTTGAAGTATATTTTTTTCATTTTCAATATTACTTTTTAGACGTCATAGTTTTTTCCATATATTTTTATAGGAATTCAATTGATATATAATTTTGATATAGTTTTCTTTAAGGGTACTTTTTTTGTTGTTATATGTTTTATATTTATATATATATAGTATTAACTTTTTTGTTGTAATTTATTTTATGATGTTGTTGTTGATTTAATTAAAGTAGATTTTAAGTTTTCTTTTGTTCTAAATAAAAATTATTCTCTATAAACGATTTTCTATTCATATTTTCATTTTTTTTGCTTTTTGGTTTTGGTTTTAATAATTAAATGTAAAAGCTGTTTTTGGTAATAAAATTATTAGTTAATTAATTATTAGTTTTGTTTATTATTTAAAAAAAGAAAAAGAGAAAAAATAGAAGAAAAAAAGAGAAAAATATACAACATTTACAGGGTTGTATTTTTCAGTTTAATATGGATTTTTTTAATATTTTTGATTTAACGAATTTTTGAAATTTGTAATAATTAAATAAAGAAATTGAAATTTGATTGAAATTGAATTTTTTGCTTTCATACTAGACCGATTCAAAAAATTGAGTTAATGTATGGTAAGAAATCTATAAAATTAAATTAAAATAAAAAAATAATAATTACAAATTTAATTTATGTTTTAAAGGCCAACAAAAAATTATATTTTGTTTAAAAAATAAAAATACAAAATGTGTAGATGATTGTTTAAATAATTATTATATAATAAAATGATTATTATTTTTTAATTTAATTAAGAGAAAAACTAATAATTTATTAAATAATTATAATGAAAATATTTATATTTTAAAAATGTTTCTTGATTAGAAAAATAATAAAACGTGCAAATATTTAGTTTAGAAATTAATTTTTTAAATAAAAAAATAAATTTTAATATTTTTAAAATACATTTAATTGTGTATGAAAAATATGTTAAATAAAAAATGGAGTAGTTTTTATTTGAAATACCGTTACTATTGTATTTGCAAAATGTTTGAAAAATGTAAATGACAAATGGGTGGGCGAGCGGGCGTTTGATTGCTTAAAATAACTCCATGTTAAAAATTATTGATTTTTTTTTAATAATTTTTTATTCTTTCCAATTTGTTTAAAAATATTTTTTCAAATGAAATGAATTTTAATGAAATGTTAGTTTAGTAAATATTTGTTGGAAAGTAAACATAAACAGAAAAACGTGTAAATTATTAAAATACATTTAAACATTTAATAAATGTTTTTAAATAAATATTTAATATTTCATTAATGTTGTTGTTGGAGTTTAGTAAAATTGTTTTGTAAAACAAAAATATATTTATTTACATTTTCAGTTTTTTTAGGAAAAAGCAACAATTTTACTTCATTGAAAATTCAATTCAAATGCTACCATTATGCTAGAGCATTTTTGCTATAAACGCATTCTCTACTTAATCGCATTTTGATAATTTTATATAGACATCTTTACATCATTTCCACAAAATTTTTATTTCCGTTTTTTGTTTCCTTTTATTGCCATAAAATTCACATTGAGATATTTCACAAACTGGAAGCTTTCCACTCTAGATGTGCATACGGTTTTGAGGGCAGAAACTTTATCTTCGTTTCCAACAAGTCATAGTCTGACATGAACTGTGAATAACTAAGAAACGCAAGAAGGATTTCTCACGGGCAAGTGGAAGCCAAAAAAACAAACGAAGACAAAAGAGTACTCAATTTAGCTCTTACGGCTTCATATATGGAGATAAATGATTAATGTTATTAGTTTATAGCAAACTAGATTATCGTCGTATGACTTTTTTCAAAACAATTTTACTAAGACTTATTTGTTAATAAAACATAAAATACAGAAATCAAAAATGCACAAATTAAAACAAAAAAATTTACAATAATCAAAACAAACAAGAATTAAAAATAAAATAATATTAAATAAATAAAAAGCATAAATTAATTTACAAAATTATAATTAAGTGAAATTTCATTGATTGATATCAGAACAAAGAATTAATAAAAGGGAGCTTGTAGTAAATAAACACTCGAATAAGAACTGAAAGTGAACAAGATCTGGAAGTGAGTTAAAAGAGTATTTGAATTCAACTTGAACTGATTAAGGACTGGACTAGAAATAAAACAGAAGTGAACTGGGACTGAGTTAGAACTGAGCAAGAACAGAGCTAAAACTGAACTAGAACTAAATTAAAACTGAACTAAATAAGGACTTAATTAGAACTAAAACAAAGGTGAACTTGACTAAGTTAGAACTGAACTAGAACTGATCTAGAACTGAACTGGAATTGAACAAGAAATGAACTAGAACTGTACTAGAACTGATCTAGAACTGAACTAGAATTGAACTAAACTCAACTAGAATTGTATTAGAACTGAAGTAGAACTGAAGAAGAATGAACTAGAAATGAACCAGAAGTAAACCAGAACTGAACTAGAACTAAACTAGAACTGAATTAGAACTAAACTTGAACTAAACTAGAAAATGATAACATAGATCTTGTAGCAAAAAAGGTAATCTTCCAATTTTTTAGCTACATAAATCTCTCATTATATTCTTAATGTTTATTTTAGAATAACTGATTACAATTAATACAACAAATTAAGGATTTATTAAGTTCTCTTTAATTATCAACATTGAATTCCAAATTCTTTCAATCATACAATGAAATAAAACACTTATTAAAAATATATAAAAATAAAATTAATAAAAATCAAAAAACATAAAAAATTAAAATCTTACCATCATTATTACTCAAAGCCGTATCTGGCTGTTGTTGGGTCATACTATCAATACCAAGTTTTCGCATACCATCTTTAATTTCTTCTAAATCATTTTCGGTGGTCGTTTGAAAGGCATCGGACACAAATTCTGATTCTGAGGCCAATTGGGTACGTTTTGTTTTTGTAACAGATACATTTGTATCTGTTGATTTATTGTCATTATTGGAAATTTTTGAATCCAAAGAATTTTGGATATTTTGTGTTTCAGTACTGGGAGATTTTTGTTCTTTTACTTTTTTCACTTTAGTTTATTTTAATAAATTATTATTTTATATATTTTTTTGGTTTTGTTAAAATTTGTTGTAGTGTAAGTGTTGATTTTAGTGTTTTTTTTTAATTATTTAATTTTTTTTTTCACACAAAAATTTAAAAATAAAATAAAAAAACATGAAAATAAAAAGAAAAAAATTAAAAAATAAAAAAATTAAAATAAAAAAAAAATAAAATTTAATTTAAAAAATTTAATTTAAGAAATTAAAAAAATAAGATTAAGAAAAAGTGCTAGAGCTTTTTAAACTTAAAATAAAATTTTAGCTTTTTATTAACTGAGAAACTTATAATTTTAATTACAGTTTAAAATTAAAACGAAAAAAAGAATCAAACTCATTTACACTGTTTTGAAGTTATAATTGTTTTATTCTTCATAAATCAGTGTTATTATTTTTATTGTTTTATATTCTGAGAGTCTAAGTTTGTGCTCAAAACTGAATTTTTACAGTGCTCAAAAATATAGAAATTAAATTTTAAAAAAAGACTTAAATTAAATTATAAATTGACAGTAACAGAGTAAGAGACAGAGATTTAAATTGAAAAAATTATGAAAAGAAAAAAGAGTTCTTAATTGAAAAAAAGGAAAATTTAAACTAAAACTAAAAGCTTTCTGAGTACTGAAATATGTTTTCGATTTCATTTGAAGTGTGATAAGTGATATTTTGAGAAATTGAGAGTTAGAAAACGTTATCAAGTTGAATTTGAATTTGATTGTAGCTGCAGTAAAATAGCATTGAAATGTTTGAAAAAAAAAATAAAGAAAAGAAAAACTAAAGAAGAAAACAAAAAGAATTTAATAAAAAATAATAATTTGTATTACAAAAGATATTTCAGAGAGAGACTATTAAAGCCAAAAGTCCCTCAGAAAGGTTTATGCGATTCTAATGAGAGTTGTTAAAACAACTATAAATTAAAAGATTAATTCATTTTGAGACCAACATTTATTGAGGGCAGAAAACAAAATACGTTTTATTCCTTGTGCTAACTCATTAATAAAATAACTTCCAATAAATAAAATAATTAAGCCGAAGAAAAAAACCTCTCAAAGAGATCTAACAAAAAGCCAAATTTCCTCATGGAATGAGTTCAATTTCAAGGTTAAGACTTTCAGCATAAATGTTACATTTGTCGCAAGGATTATGTATAAAATAATCGGACTAAGCCCGAGTTTTATCTTCAAAACAGCAAACCGTACTTTACGAACTAGATTTACATGGACAGCCAGCCGGACGGACGGACATGCTTAAATCAACTCAGAAAGGGTTTCAGAGTCGAACGTAGAAATATTATTTCAGCGCGTTACAATACCGGAACTACCTATGGTGATGTAGGTTACAAAAATAATATTGCAATTTTATTAGGAAAAGAAATCAATGATTGATTATTTGATCAATGATCAATCAATAGATTAAATTTTATGGATCAGCAAACTTCTTACAAACCAAAAAGAATATGACTCTTCCTCCTCGTAGACAGTTAAGTCTCTGGAGTGCCTAAACGGTAGATATTAGGAGAAGTTTTTTCTCCCGGTAAAAAATAGCCGAAAAATAAACGTTTGAAGCACAATTCGGTAAAGTCAAAACAAGCACACTGTTTCTGCCAGTATTGATCGTAGTGTAAGTAACGTATCCACTTTTTTCGATAAATAGACCTTGATCCATCAGAAATTGCTGGAGGTGTACTGGAAGATCTTAAAGAATAATCCAGGTCCATTTCTTCAGAACTTCTGGCATATGGTAGCGAATTGTGGTCTGGCGCGAGACCCGGTAAATGATATTCTTTGCAGACCGAGATCTTTCCACATGCACATTAACCCTCATTCGGTATTCCTATCAATGATTAGAAATTGTTAATGTTGGTGATCCAGATGGAGGCCTAAATCCGGACACCTTTTGGAGCCACTTTGAAGTATTTTATATGGATTTGATAGTAGTCTATCAAGTTAACCAGAAGCCCGACACCAATACTTCGAAAATTGCAGAAGAAGATCCGCCAGATAAAAGCGCTGAAGAGGGAGAGGACGATGAAAAGGTAAATTTTTATTTAAAAACAGGAATTATGATCAATGAAATACATCAGAAAGAAAATCAATTCAATGCGAGAGGTATCTTTGTTACAAAGTTAAGTTGAATATTTGGTTGAATTTTAAGCGATTCAAAGGATACGCCTATCAACAAATCCTTTATGCTATGATGAGGGATCGCTGAATTGTTAAATTGAGAGTTCTATTGTTTTGAATTCGATCGTTCGAATTTAGTTTTAAATTATGTACGTTTTCTTTTAGCCAATTGAAAAAGTATAATATTGTTCAATCGAGACAATATCAGATATCACATTATCACAATTCAATGCATCGAACGAATTCAAAATCTCCTTACAAAGTTATCAAACATTTCTTGGTTACAAAAATATTAAAAGAAGAGAGTAGTTGAAATTACAAACGGAAGTTTTTCGTTAAATAAACTAGAAATCCTATCGAAAATGGCGGAATATGATAACTAATAGTGTTTTTTCTAACATTTATTTCGTTAGTTAAAAAATGTCTTTTGTAATACATTTTGAAATAAAAAGGCGATATTTACAAAAGAAAAATAACAAAATTTGTAATTTAAAAAAAAGGTGAAAAAATTAATTTACAAAAAAATAAAAATAAAATATTGAATAAAAAAATTAACAATGATTTGTTTTTTCTCTTTAGACAAAATTAAAAGAAAACTTATAAACAAATTTTAAGAGAGTCAGAGAGATAGAGAGTTCTAAAGAAAGAGATACGAAAAAAAGAGAAAGATAGAGGTAGAACTAATTAAAACTTACCATCTTCACCACTTGAGGCTTGTGCTACACCATCTTCACCAAGAGTACCCAATTCGGCAGCTTGGATAATTAGTGAAACGCGATAGAAATAATTTCGCCAGAAATTTTCCTCAGTAATGCTAAAGATTTTTTGGAGAAAAATTTAATTATTAATGATTAACATTTATTATGGAAATAAAAAAACAAATACTTACATTTTGGGTACCAATTCAAAACGCATAGTTTCTAAATTTTTGTCCTCAGCCATAATAGCGATTGCCGTTGGATAAGCAGTTTCATAGTTGAATTCAAAATCGACACCAGCTGGTGGAGCTCGAACAAAGTTACGACGATCTTGTGAGAGACCCATAATTTCCTCTTTAATTTTAGCCTCATTAGGTAGACCAGACCAAGGGGCCACAGCGGCACCATTACCGCCAGCCTGACCCTTAATAAACGCTTCTTGTTCTTTGTTAAATGATTCCAAAATTGGCTTTAAATTGCAAGTAAAATTTTTCCAAAATCAATTTTCTAATTAAATTTTTTTTAAATTTTAGCACAAATTTTGTGTTTTTTTTTAAGAAATTTAGTGTTTTTTTTAAATTTACTTTTTTGTAAAAATGTGATTTTTTTGTTTGTTTTGTCTGTTTTATTTTTGAGGGGGTTTTCAGTTTTCAAGCCCAACTTTGTTTTAAATACTTACATTTTTCTTAACGGTTTCTTTTATCTTTGAACCAGCTTCACTAAAGGCTGATGTCAAAAATGAACCAAAATGTTTAGCTTGTTGTGTTACTTTTGTTGTAACTGAAAACAGAAAAAAAAGATTCAAAATTCACATAATTTGAGGTTAATAAATTTCCGAAAAATTCACAATAAAAGAATTTTATTCAAACAAGTAAGAATGCTATATTCGACTATGCCGAATCTTCAATACCCTCCACCACAAATGAATGTTAAGTAAATACGTTATGTTTCGTACATACACACTCACACATACACTCACAAATGTATACATTATATTAACGGTTTTCTGAAAAAGAACATTGAATGAATCGTAAAATTAATTATATTTTAAGCTATAACTTTTTTTTAACTGAACCGATTTTGATCAGTTTTGAAATGGTAATGAAGTTCACATAACTTTATATTTTTTCATTATAATTTAAGGACTTAAAATGGACAATTTTACGAAAGTTTTGCCTTGAATTTAGAGGTTGCCTCAGATATCGGTCTTTATCTTTTATTATACTGAACCGATTTTGCTAGTTTTATATAGAAAACTTCTCAACAAATAAAAACAAACACTAAGACCAAATTTCATTGATCTGTGTCAGCTTTTGTGGATGTGAGCGTGCCTACAACAGACAAATGGATATAGCTAATCGACTCAATTAGATTGATACAGAATATGTATATTATGTGGTTGAGATTTTTCTTAGCGTTATACACGGAATGACAAGCTTTTCACCACTTGTGGTGATGGAGGGTATTAATAAGAAATATCTAAATTTCTGCTACTTTGGAATTGAGGGGGGGGGGGTGGAGTTAGAGATTAAAGAAACAACTAAATTGGATATTGGAGTTAGAAAAAGTTATTAATTTGTTAGTATGCAAGTAACCTGTCACTTTTCTTCCTTAAAAACCCCTGTTTTTTGTTTTTAATCTTAATTTCAAATTAATTATTAATTTTTGTTATTTTAGTTCATAATTTGTTACCAATTTTAATTTTTTTTTAACTTTTGTGACACGTACTTTTTACATCTTCTCCCTTACCCTGTCCAATTTGACCCTCTTCGCCTAATTGTCCTTCATCACCAGATGCTGGATGGGAATCGGCTCCTTCTGTGGCACTGTAAATGATAAATTTCGAAAAAGATAAAACCAAAAGAAACAAAAAACAGAATTCATTTCAATTAGTTGATTAATTTTCAAAACGTTTTTTTTTTAATTTTATTTTTTATATCAAAAGCAAAATTAGAATAAAAACAAAATAAATTTATAAAAAAATAATAAAATAATTAACATGCAAATGAAGTTTTTCTTAATTAAAATAAAGAAAATTTTTAATCAAAATATATTTATAGTATTTTGCATTCGTATTTAGAGTCATGCCGTAAAAAAGGGGATTTTATAG
Source organism: Cochliomyia hominivorax (assembly GCA_004302925.2). NCBI lineage: Eukaryota > Metazoa > Arthropoda > Insecta > Diptera > Calliphoridae > Cochliomyia > Cochliomyia hominivorax. The sequence continues at coordinate 12,960,919 of PYHX02000467.1, forward strand.
TGTATTTTTTTGGTAAAGGAGTTATAATATTTTATTATTGAGATTTTGATGAAATAAGAAATTATGTTATATATTTTTTTGTGTAAAATATCCTTAAGGATAATAAATTTAATTTAATATTTTTTATGAAAATTTTATTTAAATTCCTTATTCTCTTGAGAGGAAATAAAGAAAGAAAATGTAAAGAAATTTTCAATTATAAACCCATAGAATATGATATAGAGAACCAACTTTTTCATAAAATCAAGTACACTTTTCAAGAGATATCTTGGGGAAAATATTCAAATTCAAATTAAAATATTTAAAAAGTTCAAAAACATGGAAAAGAGCAAGAGTGTCAACTCTTTCTAAAAACGAATGCAGCTGTCGGAATCACTTAATTCTAAGTTAGTGTATTCAAAAACCGACACTTTCAGAAAAACGGTTCCGTTTTTGAATACTCTAAGTCTAATTTATAGGTTTAAATGGTGATCAACGATCTAAAGCAGTCGACTCTCTTGTTTTCTTCCATGCTACAACACAATTTTGATATCACAAAAGAAGAGTTTTAAAATCCTACAGTATAAATTTCTTTAAAGTCACTTTAATGAAGTTACTAAATATCACTGTGGAAAATTTTACAAACACAATTATTAAAGAGAACCCTCCCTTCATATTTAGGTTGAGACGGCGTTTCTCTAAAAAATTACATTTGGTCGATTTTCATTATTTCCGAATCTTAATTGAATATTTTTTAGTCTAAAGTATTTTTTCTTTGATCAAAATATATTTAAAATTCTATAATTTCTTTTTTTTTCGAAAAATGTAAATCACTTAGATAATGGATCTAAGAATCAACTAAGCGGATGAAAAGTTCAGAAGATATTTGTCGTTTGTATGTGGTAAATGCCTTTATAGCTTACAGTATATTGTAATTTGTAATTTATTACAAATTAAATTATTTCTTAAATATGCTTCACAATAGACTTTAAGAGTAAATAACTATGATTTGCAGATGGCGCCATAACATGACAAAATTTATTATCTCAAGAACTATTGAACGGAAGTTGTAATTTTTCTGAATCGATATGATATTTATTGTTCAATTAATTTTAATAGGATGTTTTGTTGAACGGTATGGTTGGTTCCATAATCACATCTATAGTTAGAATCATATCAGAGTTTAAAATTCATTTTGTATATTTTTAACACTGAAAAGGCACTTTGGTCTTAAAATATCGTTTTTCGGAAGTGTAGCTGAATCATAGATGGCGCTAGAGTACGATAAAAATCGGAGTTAAAAATATGGAAGTTTATAAGTTTAATGAATAATTTAGTTTGAAATAATTTTTTTATCGATTAAACTTAGAATTTCGATAGAAAGGGAACTAAAATTTTAGATGACGGCATGCTGGAGCGTGTATTTTTGTGAAATTTAACATTATTTAATTAAAATATCTTCATATCTATGAGTTTCATGAGGTCATTTTTATGGGAGCTATATTGCACAGAATATAACCAATTTCAATAGGCTTCACTCATGGGCCAAAACAGTTATATGCACTCAACAAGATATCTAAAAAAATTGCAACCTGTAGAGTGTGAACAACGTTTACATGGACAGACAAACAGACGGACAACTTAAAATCATTGAAAATTTGGGACACGCTGAAAAGCAATTTGATGCTGAAAGGTCACATTTTGCGCTTTGCATGGTGCTTCCATGGGATTCGATTGTCCTTTGCTAACATTATGTAAAATTTCATGCCGTTCAGATTCATTTCCAAAAAATCAATTATGCTTCACTGAGAAATAAATGAAGACATAATAAAGTCATGACCAGGATCGGAGAAAGCTGAAAATGTTATATTCCTTTTATTACAGCAATACGGCTTGAGAGAAGGAAAGAGATGACTTTAAAAGATAGTAAAAAGGAAGTAATTTAATTTTCTCTCTTTAAATATTTGAATTGGATCCTTTGCTTGTAGAGGGCATTGATTTCAGACTCAGTCTATGTTGCACTTGGACTTCTTTTTTATTATTTTGAAATTCCGTTTTCAAGTTCAATTTTGGAGAAAATAATTTTAGAAAATATAAAATTAAATATTTTTGAAAGTATATTTCTGAGAAAAGAATTGATTATATAATAGAATATATATACACACATATACATATATACATAAATATGACATATTTAGATAATATTTTTTGATAAAAAGAAATTTACATAATGTAAATATGTATGTATTTCTTATGAATATGTACAATGAATTTTCAATGAGTTGGAAATTAATGAAAGAATAAAGATATTTAAATCAAAATAAGAAAACGACTTGACAGGAAGGAAATCTTAAACCAAAATTGGAAAAAAGTAGAAAATGAAAATATTGAAATAAGAAAAGAAACACAAAATTATGTAATATTTTCTTTATAACGAAGAAAACAAAAAACACAAATGAAAGAAAAAAATAGAAAAAAGTCAAACTAAAAGAGAATTTTTTTTCTTATGATTTTTCTACATTAGAATTTACTACCAAAAAGGATTAAAAGGGAATTGGAAAAGTTTTGCATTTAGTAGATTTTTTTGTTTTTGCTCATTCTTGGGACACTGACATGCAAATTGCATGACTGAAAACATTGAAATCAAAAAAAAAGTTTATAAAATACAAGAAATATTTTTGTTATTTTCTTAACTTCATTTTATTGAGGGAGAGGAAGCGACAGTTTAAGAAGGCAGTTATTTGATATATAAAAATATTTGCTAAGTTAGAAGTTGTTAGAAAGAAGTACTAAAGGTGGCAATATCCATAGACAGAAAAAATACACCGAATAATGAGTTAATAAACAATATACAGTTCCGAACAAAACTATTGGCACAATAAAACTTAGAGAACACGACTTTTTGTTTGATAACTTCATCCAAATCCTTTGGCATTGAATGGACTAAATTTCTTGTAACTAACTTCCCGATTTTTATTCAATCTACATTGAACATTATAGTCATTTGAAATAGATAACTTCTTGACCCGCCTGTGCAGTTTTTCCCACAAATGATCAATTGGATTGAGGGCTGTAGACTGTGATGAGTGCCAAAACATTGAGTCTATGATGTTTTGGATCGTTGTCTTGTTGCACTGTGAAACTTGTTTGTAAATATAACTTTTCGGCACATTTTGTTTTAAAATATTGGAAAAAAAACTTTTTTATTCATATTGCCATCTATAAAAACCAGCTCAGCAACAACCGCTGATTACTTATAGGCCCACACCATTACATCACCTTTGCTGTATTTAACAGTAGAAGGAAGATTTTGCTTTTAATGTTCTGTGTTTGGCATTCTCTTTTGGAACATCATATTCATTTGAAATAGGTCACTTCTTGATCCGTCTGTCAAGTTTTTCCCCACAAAAGCTCAATTGGATTGAGGTCTGTAGGCTGTGGTGGGTGCGGTAGAACATGAGCCACATTAAAAATTATACGCGGAATGTTTTGGATCGTTGTCTTGTTGCCATGTTAATCTTGAAGTAAGAGACTGATTTTGTATTTCATGTTCTGGGCTGGGTTTTCTCTACACGGCAATTCTTTCATCGGAGAAAAGCACCTGATTTTAAAATGTAATAATTCCTGCGCATAATCGAAACGCTTAATTTGGTCTTTGAAGAGATTAGTCGTCTTCATATATTCCTGTTGGCCTTCAGATTTTAAGATTGTGTTTAATTTTTCGGAAAAAATTGGTTGCTTTTGCAGGGAGTGAAATGATTTCCGTTCCATTATTTGGCCTATCTGAGCATATAACTTACCTTGGTTATGCAGGTGCAGTATTTTCCCAGGCTCCAGAACATCTATTAAATTTATATCTACAAATTGTTACTTTAACCGATTAGGACAGTTCATATAATGAAATGTCTGCTGTGCCGATAGTTTTGTTCGAGACTGTATAAAATAAACTAATTTATGACTCTCTAGATGAAGGGGAGAAGGAAAACAGAAAAAAAGTTATAAAAGAAAATAATAAAACTACAACTTAAGACAAAAACAAAAATGACATAAATTATGATTCGAAATAAATGAAAAAAAGCTACAATTCTACTAAGACAACAAATATTTATGGTAAAAATTTACGATTCGGTTTTTATTTTTAATTTTTCTTTGGTCACAAAAAACATAAATTCCAAAATGAAATAAATCGATTTTGGGTATTTTTGTTTATTTAATCCAAACGTGGTGGTTTTGATGGGCCGCAACTATTGAATGATGGAAACTGATATTTTTTTGCTATTTTTTTTTAATTTAATAAATTTTTTCTAAAAAAAAATTTGAAACGAGATTAATGAGTTGATTTCAAAAGAAAGATAACTAAAAGGAAAAATGGGGGTTAATTAAAATGTTAAACTAAAACTAATTTTTTTATTTTAAATTAATTGAAGAACAAAAAAAAAGTTCTAAAAAATATTTATGAAATGAATGTAAAATGTGATGATTAGTTTAATACATTTGAGAAAAAAGTATTAAGGGTTTTATAAAAGTTTTAATAAAATTAATTTAAAATCAGAGATAAATAACTTACCTTTTCAATATAAAACTAAAATGAGTTAAATTATTAAATTCTTCTAAGACGAACGAATTTTAAATACCCTCCACCAGTAATAATGGAGAAAGAAAAGAAAATTGCCGAAGACTTTTCTGCCTCGCGAGGTTGGACTACTTTACACGCACACTAATGCTGCTCTCCCAACAAAGACAAACGTATAGTAGTGAGTGAATGAGCACTTATGTTCTAAACACATAATTTATAAAAAAGGGGAAGGGAACTATTCCCGGATTTTAGCAAAAAAAATAAAAAAAAAAAAACTCACATCCGTTATTTAATGAGATTTCTCTTTAAAAAGACGATCAATAACTCTTTTCTTTTAAACCGATTTCTGGAGTTCTAAATTCTATGACCGAAAGTTTAAAAGCAGTCAGATGGATGGACACATAGACGGACGCATATGCTAACGGCATTTAAAATGGTTTCTACAAATTTGAGCCAGAAATAAATTAAAAGATATCAGCTAAATTTTTTTATTCTACCGATTTTTTAAAGTTTTGAATAGTGATTAAAAGCGTGGGTTTTCAGTTTACTCCTTCAGTTGAATAGATAAATGAACAAGATATCGGTGTATAAATTTTTTCTAATAAGACGATATTCCAGATTTTAAATAGCCATCGAACGTGACAAAGATGGTTTAAAATAACGATTGAAGGTAAATATTTAGAGATACAGACAGGCGGCCAACATATCGGTCTATAACTTCTTGTTAATAAACCGAATTTTAGATGGCAGTTTGAAAAACTTGCCATTCAGCAGGATGTACAAAGAAACGTTTTAAAAGAAATCATTTAGAGATACAGACAAACGTAAGTTATTAGTGTATAAATTTTTTCTATTTAACCGATTTCTATAGTTTTTAACAGCGATCTATCTGACGTAAAAGTTTTAAAATTTATCAGATTATAGACAAGCGGACCCACGGACCAGATATTGGTCTATAAACTTTCTTCTATTAAACCGATTTTTTATTTAAAATAAGATTCTAAGACGGAGAATAATAATAAATCTCAAGAATTCAATAAGATTGGACAAGAAGAAGAGGCCTTCGGGTAATAATTATTTTTTACTCAACCGATTTTTCTAACAAATATGTTTCTTTAATTTTATTTCGTAATTTTGTATTTGTTTCAGATATCGATCTATAACATTTGTTTAATTTTATAATGATGATTAGCAGAGTATAACAACAAACAAGCTGCTCAAATTAGGACTGGACATTTGGCATGAGCACTCCTAAAAGACGGACGTGCATATACACTTACAATTTTACAAGGAATTTCAAACAATTTCAGGTGGAGGATATTAAAAAGGATCGCGATTTATAAAACCCTTAAATACTTTTTCTTATCTTTGCTCGTATATACAAAACTTATAAAGTGAAGTTTATAAATAAAATTCATATTAATAATTTTTTTTCATTGGTTTGATTAATATTTCATTAAATAGAAAGGTGTTTGTTAGTTAATAATAAATAATTATAAATGTGTTATTTTAATATATTAAAATTGTTATTGTTTATAAATATTTTTATAAAAATAAAAAATAATAATAATTGAAAATTGTTTAAAAGTGTTAAAAAAGTTTACGAGAAAATTCAAACTCAAATAAATTTTAACTTAAATATTATTTTAATTAAAATTTGTTAAAATAGTAAGTTGTATTAAAAAATCAATATTAAAAATTTTCAATTTATGTAAAAAATACTTCAAATATTTGAAAATAAAAAAAAGTTTGTTAGTATGAACTTTTCAAAACGCTAACGAAAAATTGTGTTATTTTAAAGCTTAAAAGCATTTCAGTTTATTAGAAAAGTTTTCTTTCAAAACAAAACTAAAAAAAAAATTGAAATCTAACTACTGTTTAGATAACCTGGAAAAAAATTTAAGAAATGGATGTGATAATAATTTAAGGAGGGATACAAAGAACATAAATATTACAGTGATTTAAAAAGGCACTATTTGAGATATAGTATGAAAGCTCAGAATTATGCTGAAAAGTTTTACATTATATCCCGATATATATTATATATAATCAAAATATTTTGTTAACTTAAATTAAAAATTTGATTATAAATCGAACACCCAAATTTAGAAAAAAAAATATGTAAATTTATATATCCGATTTTTATGATCTGAGAAGTAAAATGGAATGGGGAGGAAATCTTGCCTTAAGATAAGAAAAATAAGACTCTGATTAATAAAAATTTTGATAAGATTTCTGGTTCTTGAAAATAATTTTAAAATTTTGACTGAAATTTACTTCCAAGGTTTACATGTTTGCACATCCAGCCAGTAGGATAACATTGCACAAATGCTTGATATCTGATGAGTCGTCAGATTTATACCGAATGATATTTTGACTTATTTTATAATTGCACTATAAATTTATAATGGATCAAATTGTATTTATTTGATTTGAAAGCAAAAACTTATCGTTGGGAAGAAATTTCGTGTAATGTTCAGCAGACAGTCGGACGGACAGAATTTAAGAGCATAAAAAATATTTTGTTATTAAAAATCAATTGATTTTTGTACAAAATTTTGACATAATATGCAACTTTTAAAGATTTTGATCTTAAAACCAAACTTTATGCTAAAATTTTGACTTGAATTTAGAACGCAAGATTTTAATTTTAGCACATCCAAACAGAAAGACGGACATCTTATAAGTGCTTTAGATTACATAATAGAAGTTTAGAATTATAGTGAAAATATTTACTGTTTATCTAGATTTATTTCATAATTGTTAGAATTAATTATGAGTTAAATTTAATTAATTTGATGTTAAAAAACAGTTAATATTTACAATAAATTTTGTTTAATCAAGAGAGGACAGATGGACAAACGGCTATAGAGGTTTAAAAAACATTTAGGAATAAAACTATTATATGGTTTTAAACTCAATTTTATCGTAAATCGTATTTTGTTCTTTTTTTATATTTTTAATTAACAAATATCTTTCTACCTCCCTTCACTATCATTATTACATCCGTTTCCTTATAAAAAATATAGTTAAACAAATTAATTTAAGTAAAATATTTTTCAAAACAATAACTCGTCCATTAACAAAAATCATCCTGTTTAAAAAAAATATTTAACGTTTTCAAACTTTAAACTTTAAATTCTTAAAATTTTCATTTTCTTTTCTTCATTTTTTTTTCAATTTCAAACATTTCAAGTAAATGTTGTTGTTGTTTTTAATATTTTGTAACATTAGAAAAAAATACCAAAATTTCCTCATTAACCAAGTTGTGGGGCCCATACCTAAGGTACCTCGATTTGTCATCTTCATCACCAGCAGCATTTGCTGTACCAGCAGCAGCAGCGGCAGCATCACCTTCGGCACCTTCTCCCTCAGCACCTTTACGTAAACCGGGTATATTGGGTATTGAAGGCATAGCTGGCATCGATGGCATAGAGGGCATTGAAGGCATGGCCGGCATTGAAGGTATTGAAGCACTACCCAACCAACCTTTGGCACTGCCTAACCAACCACTGTTTTAAAGAAAATAAAAAAATAGAAGAACAATATTAATATATTAAGAAAAATAATGAGTTAAATTTAATCTTAAATTTAGTTTTATTTATAATATTAAATTTTCTTATTGATTTGAAATCTATAAATGAAATGTTCAATATAAAATCTTTCCCCTTAACTTATATAACTTTTGATGACGTCATCACTTAAAGTACATTGAATGGCACAATGGGTCAGATTGAAAAATATATACAACAAAAAAATGTTATTTAGTTATGGCAGAGGAATGTATCGTTATAATTTAAGAAATGTTGAGTATCTACAGTTTATCCAACTATGGCTCCTTTAGTTCCTTAAAATTGGGTGCTTTTGATATGAAAAAATATATTACTAAGAATTTTTCTTTTAAATTGAATCCAGGCAGTCAAAAATATTTCATTCTACCCCTTTATACTTTAGTTTTTGATGAAAAATAATAAAAATCTGAAAAATCTTTTTATAGAACTTTTGCTTTTGTTCATTGAATGCTTTGTGCTCACTGCATGGCACAATGGATCAGAATTATGAATATATTTGTAACTTCTGAATATCTAGTTGGATTTAAATAAAAGTTTACATAATTATAGTAAGAAGTGTGATATTATAATTTTAAAACGAGGACTTCATAGTCTGTTCATTAAAGTAGCTATGGTGATTCAAGGTAGGGTACTTTTAACTTACTTTTTGAAAAAAATTAAATTTTATGCTCGACTCACAAAAATATTAATAACTTCTGAATATCTTGTTGGATTTGAATAGAGTTCTATAATTAGGAGTGTATCAGTGTAATTTTTGAAGAGGGGTTTAGAAGAAGGTCATACATAGTCTGTCATAGAATAGTCCGTACATTGGAGCTATGGTGGCTAAAAGTAGGGTACTTTTGACATAAAACAATGTAACTATCTGAGATTTTTTTATTTAAGTCCAGGCAGCCGAAAGATCATGAAGATTTATTTTCAAAAATACTAGATTCCGCCCCTATGTGTTTTATATTTTTGATATATAAAAAAACTGTAAAAATCTATTTATAGAGATTTCGTACATAACATTTTTTGAAATTTCTTCATTGTACTCTGAGTGCTCGTTGCATGGTACAATGGATCAGAATAACAAGTATATTTGTAAAGTCTGAATATCGAGTTGGATCTGAATAAAATTTCACATACTTTAATAAGAGGGGTGTATCAATATAATTTTTAAAACGGGACCTTAGAGTCTGTTCAACAATGAACCTATGTCGGCCTAAACTAGGGCTTTGATTTTGACACAAAAGAAAACTTTCCTAGAAAAATTTACTTTTTCTTGAAATCTAGGCAGCCGTAAAACTTTATTTCAAAAATTCAAGATTCCGACCTAAATCTATTTATAGAGATTTTTGTATATAAACATTTCTTTTACATTTTTTTGTAAATTCTATTGTTTAACATTTGATAGCATTATTGACATTGTAGAATATACAAATGTCATATGCTGTCAACATGATATGTTGTTGTCATTTTTACAAACACTAACATACACTTATACATTTATATATTCAAAAGAAAATAAATATGTATATACTATTCCATTCCCCAATACCAATTTAATACAACAATGTAATAAAATTTGATGCTGTAAGAGAAAGAGCAAATATCATGAAATCGCTTCCAATATTTAGGTTAAATATGTTTTAACATAAATATAAAATTCAATATTTTTTTCGTATGAAAAGCAATTGTATTTGTATGATTGATGATTATTGATATTGATTTGTATTTGTAAATGTTTATGGGTGTGAGTATTTTGCACGATTTCATTTGAAGAAAACTATTACTTTTTGTAAACGAAGAAAAAAAATATATGAAAAATATTATTGAAAATTGTAAAATATTTAATAGTATTAGTTTTTTGCTTAAATATTTACGTGACATTTATTTGAAATTATATTTCTTGGAAAAAAATATTAAATTATATTATGCCGATGGTATTAATGGACGCATAAGTAATATAAAATAGAAAATAATAATAAATATTACTCATACGTAGGTCATTTGTATGGACCATTAATTTCAGAGAACATAAAAAATATATTAAGCACAATATATTAATTTAAATTAAGAAAACATTCAAATAAATTGCTTAATAAAAAAAATAATAAATTTCCTTAGAATAATTTTAAAATTTTAACTCATATTTTGTCACTAAGTTTTACACATACGAATGGACGGGCACCTTTTAATCGCTTGAGATTTGATATGTCAGCTCAGAATTACTCTGATTAATAAAACAACATATGTGGATTTGGTTAGCATCAATCGAATATATTGAAGTGAATCCAAATTCTATAAATTGAGCTTTAAAATGAAGATTAACAATTTGGACCAAATTTCATTAATAGAATGCGGTCAACTTTCTAGAATCAAAACATCATACATAGAAGACATTGTTCTAGGCAACGAGAGATACGAAATTATCATAGAAGTTAGTTACTGCAGAATAAAAATTTAAATGAAGAAATGATAAAAAAATGACACAAGAATAAACAATAAAGTGAAAAAGTTGGTGGAGGTGCAATTTTTTAATATTAAATTTTTTGTAATAAATTGAATTTTAGTGAAAATTTGAATTATTAGTGAATTGTTCAATTTTTAGTGAAGTGAATTTTTCGAAAATTTGAATTTTTTGTGAAAAGTTTAAGTTTAGTGGAGGAGATTTGAATTTTAATATAATTTTTTTAGTGAAAATATGAATTTTTATTAATAATTAAAATTTTAACGAAAATGTCAATTTCATAATAAAATTTACATTTTTAGTAAAATTTGCATTTTAAGTGAAATGTGTTAAATTTTTACTAAAAATTTATTTTTAATTAAAATTAAATTTTTTGTTTTTAATTTGAATTTTTACAAAAATATTTGAAGTTTTAGAAAAATTTGAATTTTTACAAAAAATTTGAATCATTACAAAAATTTCAATTTTTACAAAAAAACTTGAGGGAAAACATTTGCTTAAAAAAATTAAATTTTTAGAAAAATTTTAAAATTTAAAAAATTCAACTTTTTTTGAAAAAAAAAATAATAAAATAATTTTTAAGTGGAAATTAAAATTTGATTTTTTGGTAAAAATTTTTGATTTTAAGGAAAAGTTAAGTTTTAAGTTAAAATTTCAGTTTTTATAGAAATTTTGAATTTCTATTGAAAATTATTTTTTTTAATAAAAATTTGAATTTTTAGTGAAGAATTGCACTCACAAATTATGCATTCGAATTTAATTTATTTAAATTTCTGCAAAGTCCGCATTTCTCTTTAAGGTTTTACTTTAGTGACTCACTAATGCGAATCGTGGATATTTATACTAAACTGCGCCATCTAGATCAGCATTTTCATGTGATGTTTTAAAACTCTGGTTGAAGGTTCTGGAGCATACTCTGCCTTGAATTTAAACTAAAATTATATTTCAAACAATAACAAGAACGTATGAGTAATATTTGAATACATTTGCATAATATAACTCATACGTTCCATATGCTTCATTTATAATTTATTTCAAGAGTTTTTTTATTTTTTCATATCTTAAAAAATCGGTTTAAAGCGCTAATGCTGGAAAAATATATTTAATATTGCAAATGATTTTAAAATATTATTAAAATAAATAAAATAAATAAATTTAATTATCAAATTTACAAAATGACATTTGAGTATTAAATGAACAATTTTTACCACAAAAACTTATTTTCACAACATTACGCATGAACCCACAGGTCAGGAAAATATTGTGTTTTATACTCAACCACATTTTTATTTAAATTAAATTTTTTAATTTAAATAAATTCTTTTTTCTCTTAATATATTTCATAATAAAGTCTGTGGTTGTTTTTTATTCGCAGTTGTGAAAGATATTGACAAGAAATTCTATTGGCGGAACACAGTGTTTTACTTGAATTAAATTTGTGACTTCAAAACGGTTAAATCATGTTTACTGATGATACATTTACATTAGGACTCCTTTAAAATCGTTTAATATAAAAAATCAGGATCGTTTTTTGAGTTTTCTAACTTTGGGATGTTGGGGACATGTTCCTTAGAAATTCATATGGTTAAAATTACACTTTTTTAACACTGTGCGAAACTTCATTAAATCATTGTAACGCTTCCATTTCCGTTTCAGTTTCCCATATGAAACACTGTGCTTTGGCAAAAGAACAAAAAGCTAAAAGTTTTCTAGTTAACATTTTTCCAGAATTATTAAGATTTTCCTTGAAATATGTATGTGCAACTGTTGGTGTTACTATAAAATCTTGTTATATTAAACGAAAATTGAAATAAATTACATATATATCCTGCTGAGAATATGTGTGCGTGTGTGTGTGTGCGTATATGAGTAGTTTGCTCTATATTTTGCCATAGAAAATTTTAGAAATGTGTTGTTGATTTATATGTTTTACTTAAATTTTATTTTACTAACAAATGGGAACATAAATTAAAATCTTAGAGAGAGAAAAAACAAAAACACATTTTTTCTTATTTAAGGAGAAAAATACGAATTTTATGATTTTTCACAGTAATGGAGAAATCTATACATTTATAATGATTAAAGGAAAAACACTTTAATAGCAACACTGTGATAAAGATATAAAGAATACACGGTATTTGATACATCAATATCATAACAAAATTTTATAAAACGCTTATTTATTGTAAAATAGTAATATCTCAAAAATCACAAGTCTCGCTTTAACATTAGTAGTGGATGGTAAATAAACTGTTTTATTAACTGATCAATTTTTGTGAAATGACATATGAGATAGGATCGCGGAAAAATATATATATATTATGATCATAACATTATTAATTAATTAATGTAGGGAATAAAGCGTTAATACAGGTGTGCTTCGGTTAACCTGACAGTATTCATATAAGCCACAATTGACATTAAACTTTAAATATTACCAAAAATTATCAGCAACATTCGAATTCATCTAAAGGAATCTTCGTTTAGGGCAGGACTTTGCACCAGATCCTTTTTTCAATATAACTTTTAAAGGGATTTATATTTATATGATTCCCTCAGCAATATTATTCAGAATCTTAAAACGAATAATGAACATATTTTAAAAAATTTAAGGCTAAAAATGGGTTAAATATTAATTTCGTCTTGAATATCCCTCAAACTTTAAGAGATATATATAGATATCAACTACATATAAACTCTAAAAGACCAACCTCAATTAAATAAAATTTTATTTGGATAATCGCGTCTGTTTTAAAGTTACAGAATTAAATTCGAAAAATCGTTTTTCAGTACAAAAATTATACAATTTTATTAAAAATCGTTTTTAAACGATTGTACTTTAACAACAACATCAACACCAATTCATTTTAATTTTTTACATTACGTATAAGTAATATTTATCATATTGTTATTTTAATATTCCACATACGTTTCAATAACTTCATTGTGGTTGGTTGACTCTTTATTAGTTGCAAACATGTGAAAAAAAACAACAACTGAAAAGAAATAAAGTGCAAAGAGAGAAAAACAACCAACAACTACAATAACAGATAAATTAAAAAATTGAAAAAAAATCCATTAACTGAAAACAAAAGAAGAGAAAGAAAAACAGACAAGACAGAGGAGGGAAAGAGGGACAATGAAAATAAGTGATAAAAATTAAAATTGCTTTTGAAAGCTTTCAGCTATTACAACTATCACTGGTGAATGGATGGATGGTCTCTCTCTCTTTCTTTCTCTCTCTCTCTCTCTCACACACACACACACTCACTGTGGTCCAATATAATTAAATTTACTGACAATGCACAATTGCATTACAATGCAATAACAAGCCGAAAAATATACATACACATACACTGACATTCATGCCTAGAAATATATTAACAAACTTACCAACACATAATTTTAAGTAGTGGTATGTTGAATGTAGTATCTAGAGCGAAAACTATATTTATAGCTGCCACAACAGCAAAAAACAAAGAACTAAAAAACTTGTTAACTGAATAAAAACGGAATTGTAAAAATTAAAAAAAACGGCAGCAAGAATAACAACAAGGCAAAATGGTTGGCCACAAAACTTCATAGAGACAGCAAACATCAGCCTCACAAGCATCAGCACAGACACACATACATATAGAGAGTACAAAGATAAACTACTTACAGACCACTTTTGTCCTACTTACAGATCTTACAATTTCAAACACTTAACAAAAAATGTTTATTAATTATAATTGTCATTTTGATAACAAATTTATTCAAATTTATGGACAAATTGATTGATTGTGTATTGTTCAAATTGAATATATTTAATTCAACAAAATAATTAAAATAAATCAAATTAATTAAATTGACGAAAAATGCCAAGAAGTAATTATTTAAATAAAATTACGAAAAATGTTTAATTGGACTATTTCCATTTTTTTAATTAAAGAAAAAAATTTATCTGATTTATCAAACTTCATCTAAATTAATTGATAAAATGTGTTATTAATCAAAATAAATTATTGTAATTTTAATGACAAAATCTGATTACATTGATTAACAGTTCATAAAATTTTGTTAGAAACATTAGAAAAATTACAAAAATTCATTTAAAACTAAATTAATTGGTGAAAAAAATTATCCTTATTAATCAACATAAATAAAATTAATTAAAATGATGAAAATTTGTTATTTCGATTAAATTTTTTTTTAAATTCTGAAAATAATTATTAAAACACGTTTCTCATCCAAACTTTTAACCCAAATATTATTACACATTTCTTTTATCAAGTTACCTTTATGAAACTGTTATTATGTTCAATGTCAGATATATGAATATATTGTTGATCTAATCTTTTGATGTATGTATCACAAGTGCGTACTAAAAATATTAAATATTTTCAACAAAAACCAACTTGGTCCCATAAAAAAGGTCTGCCATTAAACTGTTTCCAATGTTATTAAACAGTACCGGGAGAACATGTAAGTTGATAAGAAAACTTGGTCCAGGTAGAAGGAAATGTCCACAGAATCTAGAAGAGCGCGAAAATGAAAGTCAATGTTTTTAAAATTATATTCACGCTACAGCATAATGGATGATGAAACGAATGTACTGGCAGATTATTTGCAACTTCTTGGTCATTAATTTTATATTGCGGATGCTTAAGGAAATACTGAATGGCAAGCAATATGTAGTTGCGGCCAATTTATAGAACCAACTTTATAAATACCGGCTTTATAAATACCGAAATTTACATCAAGGCATGTTTACATAAAAGGCTTCTTCCATTCATAAGACAATGTGTCGGCTTATTTTTGGCCTGACTTGACATCCTGCCACTTTCGTAAACAAGCCTTTGTGTTAATAAATTGTTAGTGGTACAAGAACTGCCGGAGCTAATGTCATTGGGCTATTTCTCACACTATCCAGATCAAATTCAAAATCACCTCAGCTATAACCATTTGAAATTTTATTATTTTATTAAGAATTAATTTTTCTCTCTGTGTGTAAACTTAACAAAAAACCAACAATTTTAAATGAATACAAACTCCCACTGAATTTCACTTTATTTCCAACAACTTTTTAACACTCCTCCATACGTAATATTCCTTATGCTGCAATTTTCCTACAACTGTTTTTACACAAATTTCTGTTTTCTTATACAATAAGTTTTTTGTTGTTGTTGTTGAAAGTGCAGTATTAATTGTTTTCGGTTGTTCATGTGGTTGCATGCCTCAACTGTTGGGGGTAAGATAGTACATCTTCTGCCTTCAGTCTCTTGTCAGTTTTTTTTTTGTTTTGTTTTGTTTTCTGTATTTTTTCAATTTGAATTGATTAAAAGTAAAAGAAATGAATAAATTGCAAAAAGGAAGAATAAAAAAAAATAATAAAATTATGACATATGTCAGTTTTGGGTTATTTGGTTAAGTACAGTGGAAGAGAATTAATTTCAAAAAACAGTTAAAAGACATTTTCTATCGCAAGAGATATTTAAGTCAGACATTTTGAAATGTGGACAGTTTGAGAATATAATTATTTAGATTGATTAGGGCAGTTATAGAATTGAGGGTATTTTATATTTAAGTGAAAGACATCGATTTTAAAGGCTGAAGAATGTAAACATCACTTAAATAGAAATTATGAAAGATAACAAAATTTGACCGGAAGAAACATATTTTAAGTTGGATTTTCGGCCAAAGTGTATGTATTATTATACAAGTATTTGGTATCTATTAAAAGATTAGAATTTGAAGATTCACAATTTTTGAAGCACAAGTAAGTGAAATATAACTTTACGACAAAATTATTGAATAATAAAAATAATATTTGAACCTGAATAAAGCCGAAACGTAAAATGATAATTTAAAGGATTAAAAGGACTATTTAAATAAAAAAATCGTTTATATCAATTCATAAATTAAGTTTGTCGAAATTGCATACCTAATATGTTTAACTTTGGAGAACTGCCGACAATGTGCCCGACAGATATTGGATCGTACTTATTTCAAATCAATTTAAAAACAACTTGGTTTTAACTGTATGAAATTTAGTATGATATCTCGAAGGACTTCCTTTTTATAAAATTTCTTTTGTCTCATATCTTAAGTGACTTTTGACGAATTTGTCGAAAAAGTTAACATATACGAGGCGGTCAAATTTGGAAGATCACCAACTATGTCCCTGGTTAAATATGGACCTTTTTTCTTCGAAATCAACTCAAGAAATACTGTGACTTTACCTTTATGAAATTTCATTAAGATATCTTTTACGACTTTCTTAAAATTTTATATTAATTTTATTTTTGAATTCATAAATGAATTTTTGGTAAATTTTTAAAAATTTAGCATCGCCATAGTTGGATTGTCACTGATTAAACACCTGACTAGATATGTGCTTGTACTAACCCAAATCAACCAGAAAACACATCGTAACTAATCATATGAAATTTCTTTAAGATAACTCTAACGGTTTAATAGTTATAGAATTATATCCCAAAAATCTCCATGAGCATCTAAAACAAGTTGGTGCATATTGATCGAAAGCTAATTCTAACAACCTAAAGATTTCAGAAGCTGCTTGTTCGAGGGTTATGAAAGGTTATCTGATTTTTTGATATTTTCGGCACAAACTTCGAAATTAACGTTTGAAAGTGTGATTACAAATGTGACACTGAATTTTAATGACAGACGAATACCACTTACGTTGACACAAACCAAAATATATTAAAATTGTTTTTCAATAATAAAATTTGGAATCAAAAGTCATTTAAAAATATTTAATTACTTTTTATTATTATTTTTATTTCTCGAAAAAAGGCTTTAAATATACATATTTTTATCTGCAACTTGCAGTTGTAAAAAATCCCATAATATCACATATTAAAGCTCTTTTTTTTAACCATTAACCTAAAAACAGCAACATTCAAAATGCCAACATTTCGTATAAAACTGATGCTCGTATCACACACTAGTGTCATTTTCCAAAATACACACACACACTCATACATTCGTATCTTAACAAAAACACCAAAGAGACACATTTAAACGTTCATTTATTATCCGGAAAAAAGGGGGAAAAGGAAAAACTGAACAATTTGGGATAAATTAATCCGATGATTATGTTTTTTTTGTCTTTTTAAAAGTGTGCGTGTCCGTGTCTATAGCCAAGTGCGTGAGTATGTGTGTGAAATGGTTAAAATTGTGTTCACTAAATGTTGTAACGTGTGATGAGAGCTGGTGATGAGAATAAATTTGTGGGCTTTAGGTTTTTCCTAATCTTAACATGAGAAAACCAAGAAAACTTGATGCGATAAAATGTTATGTCATGTTTGCTTTGCTATGAAATAATGATAATGTTTATCAACACCATCAACACACACTCACACATACACATACACAATCTCATAATATTTGAAAAAGAGTATTTTAGAAAAATTTAATAAACAATTCTAAATGAAAAACAGAAGGATTTTAGGGAAAACAACATAAATCAAACATTTTATAATAAATTATTTATTTAAATGACAAACTAAACTTTAAGGTAAAAAAATGTCTTAAGGTGTTTTTAATGAAATTGTTTAAAATAAAATATTGATTAATTGATGAAAAAATTTCAGAAAATTCAGTTTCATTTTGGAGAATTTTAACTGAATTGTTCGAAAAAAAAAATAACTTCAAATTATATTTCAAGTAAAATTGGCAATTAATTTCCCCAAAAACTAAACATTTTTTTGTGAGATTCTGAACAGTTTTTCCTGTCCAACCCCTCCCCTGATGATGTTGTAACTATTTTAATTACATTCGCTTCTTTATTACCATCACGTATTATTATCCAATGAAGCATTTTAATGTGCTCGAAATTTATTATACATTGCATTACACATACATACATACAAAACACTTTCATTCCATAACAACAAAAAAAAGCTATTTGCAACACATTAACATTTACACTCTTGCAAAATGTTAATTATAACTTCAAAATGTAATTTGTAGCTAAATGTGTATGTATGTTTGTTTGTTTGTTTTCAAATTATAAATGAAAAATAATGTTTAGAAAAAAAGCGTAAAACAAATTTTTGGAAAAAGTGTTAAAATTAGTAAATGTTTACATTAAAAATAACGCTTATTAGGGAAATATATATTTTTTAAACCCCTTTTAAATGAAACTTGTAATATCGATAGAGTATAAGTTTTCAAAATACTTTTTTTGGAAAAATGGAGCTCAAGCACAAGTGGGACCTTAGTAAGCCATAGCTTAGACTAACACTTGTATAACCTACAAACTATGGCACAGTGTTTCTAAATCGATTGTTTTGGAAATAATTCTGTAACCATTGGAGATATCTTAATGAAAAATGACTAAATTTGCCCAAAGGAAGCGTAGTTTAGGTTGGATTTTCAGCCTTCACAAGTTTTTAGTAACCCTGAACATGTTTGTACTTAAAGAAACACAATTTTTAAAGAAAACGTAAGTAAAATGTCATTAAATATTGATGAAAAACTTAAACATACATACATACATACATACATACATGTCAATATAAACGAAGCCACTAAACTTACAGTTTCAAGTTTTTTATTTGACTGAACTTATTTTTACAATTTACAACAAAAAATGATGAAATTTTAACCTTTTTTCGGACACCCTTCCATTAACGTTTTTAAAGTGCTTTGCTCGAACAGGTGTTGTCCAAATATGTTTAAAATGTACCACACTATTGGAAACTTAGTAACTCTCCACTGGCCTTAGCTTCGAGTAGTTTGAAGGATTTATCTCTCTTGGTATAAATACCACGTTATTGTTCTTGTTTACCATTGTGACAGAATGCCAAGTCAGGCCAAAATAAGCGAACACATTATGAAGTCTTATGAATGGAAGCAGCCTTTCTCGGAAACATACTTTGATGTAAATATCAGTATTTATAGAGTCCGTTGTAACAAGTGATTGGCTTCTTTTGCCACAAATGCATATTGCTTATCTTTATTAAGAACTTTTTGGAAATTGAATCCTAAACATTTCTTTGGCCTTCCTTTGAGCACCAGCTCGAATTTATTACCAGAAGTTTGCAAGAACATATATTTCGTTATTCATAATGCAGCAGGAGTACTTTTTTAGTAATCTTGAATTTTTGTGCTCTTTTATTGTCTACTAAATTGTTTCCTATCAGGAAGGTTGCTAAAAATTTAAAAGGCTCCTTCCTTGCGTTAGCTTCAACTTTTTGTACCAAATAGGTCGTGCACTGGGCTAACAGGGTTGCTTTCCTACCGGATATGTTGGGAGTTATTTTGAAAATGCGCTCTGCTATTTTGCTTTAGAAACATTATGTGAATCTTTTTTTTACCTGATCCAGGTTTTCTATCATTGCGGGATAGACCTTTGATACTTGGCCAACATTTTGTAGGACCGAGTTGGGTTTTTAAATTTCATATTTTTCAAAACGGCTTCTTAATTTACATTTTGCATTAAAGAACCCCATAAGTCTAAGACCAGACCTCCACCAATTTTACGCTTTTTTAACAAAATTTTGTATAAATCTATAAGTTATATAATCTCAAAATCTGAATCTAAAAGCAGAAATCTCGATTGTATTTCTAATCATTTGGCAACAGCTTTCTAAGGACCTCCAATAAATGAGGACTTTTTAGAACAAAAATAAAAAAGTCTGCCAGACATTTTGAGGTGAAGTGGTTGAGTCTCAAATTTATTATTTGTAAAATCGTCAAAAATTTATTATCTATTAAGTTATTAATGTATTTAGCATATACATAGTCCTTGTAAATCCCTACAGAAATATGAAAGAATTTTCTTCCATTCATAACGTGTGTTATATTTTTCTCACATTATATCCTATAAAATTATTTCATATCATAAGTAAAATTAAATATAAAATGTTTTGTGTTCTCATCTGTAGAAAAATAATTTATTCCAAAACACAACACCAGTCATAAAGGATAATAAAAATCTTCCCCTAATGAAATGACCATTAACATACCCCCGCCTCTAAATCTGGGAAAAGAAATAAATCATAACATTTTTCTCTCCATTTTGTTTACAGTAACAAATTATATTTGTCACCCTGTTTTTTCTGAAATCCTCGTATTATTTTACACAATAAATTAAAAATAATCGTGATAAATCATAGAGATTCCGAAAAGAAGTTGAAATTGTTATTTGAAATTGAACTCTAGATAAAAAGGACAAAAATACAAAAAGACGAAAATAGAAACAAATAGAATTGAAATATTATCATACAGATATTGAATATTTGACAAATAATCTTTAGATGGGGGAGGATGGAAAAGGAGGTAAAATTTATTCATATGACTTTTTAAGAAATTTTATCGAAAAATAACAACAAATACGTATGAGTAATATATATTGACTTTTTTCCCTTACGCATATAAACTTACTTATATTTGCTTATTCTTATACACACACATACATATAAATGTATGCATTAATATTCCTTCTTTATAAAGAGGAACATGTGCCTATTTATTCAAAGATATTTCCTTTTTTATAACAAAAACAAAAACAAAAAGAAAACGAAAAACAGACAAGTCGTTATAAAAAATGTTCCCATTAATATTTGTGAGTTCATCTCTAAGGAAGCTGTCACAGCAACAGCAGCAGCAGGAGAAAAAGGAACAGGAGTATGAGTTACTGACAATAGGATATGAAATTCATTTAGTTGTTTGTTTGTTTGTAAGTGTGTATATCTGCATGTATGTGTTGTGATTGTTGCCTGTTGTTAAGACATGCTAAAGGATTTTTATTCTATTTTATTTCTCTCTCTCCATTTTTATTTTTATTTATTTCCTTTTAATGCTGTTTGGAAATAATATTATCAACCAACCAAAAAACCCAACCAGCATTTAGTTTGCTAAATATTTATGTGTTATTGTTGTCCTGATACCTTGACAGTTTTGTAAGTATTTTTTTTTATTAAAATGTATGTGTGTGTATGTGAGTTTCCCTTTTTGTGGAAAAAAATGTTTGAGAAATTAAAATAAATTTCAACAAGTTTAAACGTTTGAAATTCTAACCTTAATTATTTTTAAAGGAAAAAATTTGGAATTTCAAATTAAGGACAAAAGATTATTTCAAAGGACAATATACAGAGGGGCAGAAATAATTTTTGTGGGAAATAAATCGATTTACGTTAAATTGAAAATAATGATAGCGGAGAAAAGTACCATTATAACTTTGAAGTTGGGATCCCATAGGGGCTCCATAGGGGGAGTAATAGAGGTACAAAGTGGGATACCTCGTTTATAAATTTTTTTTAATGTGTTTTAATTTTTTTATGGTTTTTGGCCTATAGAGTCCACATTTATTGGAGGTGTGGAAAGAACTACTACCAAAACAATTATTAACACTTTTAGGTATTCAAAACTACATTCTATTTTAAAATTAAGGCTTTGGGTTTTTTGAACATGGAAATTGGAATCAAAATTTTAATTATAAAGGATCAAATTTGAAAGCATCTTATAGGGTTTCTTGATTCAAAGTTTTAACTAGAACCGAGTTTTAAAAATGCCACACTCCTCTGCTATTATTGTGTTAAATTTATGAAAATCCATTAAGTCGATCAAACGTTGCAGATTAATTAAAAACATCAATTCGGAACCACTGTGTACTGGTACATATTGCTATAAATGCATTTAAAATGTCTTTGAGTTACATTCTTTTTTTCTAACCAAAAACATAATTCTTCTCTTTTTTGTGTGAGAAAAACCTGTTTCTAATTCCTGTTGGTGATGGTTTCAGTGGAATATTGTTATAAATGTTCAGTTGCCTTTTTTGATTTAATAGAGAAGAAGAATTTTTCTTATCGACCAGTAAAAATTTAAGGCTCCAGTTCAGTATTCAGTAGTCATACAGCAAATATAACTTAAATATAGTCTTTTCACAATTAATAAACATCTTGCAATTTCCAAAAGAAACAAGTTGCAAGAAAAACTTTTTTTATAAATAAATTTTGAATTTTCACTCAATAAAAGTTTTTTTCTTTTTGTTTGCCACTCACACACATCTGCCATTTGGTTATTATGGCAGGCAACATGTTGTGTCTAACTGCAACAGCAACATCAACATAAATATGAAAATAAAATTATATTTAAGATATTTTCCATAATGACAGCTTGTTGGATAATGTTTTTGTATATTTTGTTTTTGTACAGACATTTTGTTAATAGAAATTTTGTTGGTACAAACAAAAATTTATGCAAATATTATTATGGGAGTTTGTGTAATAAATTTTCATTAGAGTTAAGTCTTCGGTCGATATTTGGGAATCTAAGAGAGGTGAGGCAGAATATAAGGAATTATAATAAAGTTGGTAGTGAGGAATTTGAAATATCATCTAAATAAAAAAATGTTTATATAAAGCGACTATTGTTTTTTAATTTTTGGAATCCAGATTTTGCTTATTTATCTCGACCTGAGAGATTTTTTGAAAATTATCTATTCGCAGATGAAAAGACAGACGGACATAAATAAAATACCGAATCCATTTGTGTCCGTCGTATAAGTAAATTTTTATTTACTTTATTGATAAAAATTAAAATTATATAAAAATAATATTATTTTTCGTTTTATGAATACCGAAACCGACTGAACATATATTCAAATTAGTTTGCTAAAAAAAATCTGGAATAAAAAATAAGACCTGAAATGAAATTCATATTATAACAAATAACTAACATTCGGTTAGTATTTATGTCATTATATTTAATTTTTCTAATAAATATATGATTTCTAAAACTCCACCGATTATTCGGTTTTATATTACATTTTTGCATTTTCGATAACCGAAAATTAAATTTTTAAGTTTTGTAAAAATTTATAATGTTTAAATAATAATTTTTTTATTAAAATACCGAAACTCAATGATAATAAATTCATTTCGAATTAAAGCAAACTGTAGTTTCGGTTGATATTTGTTATGAAACACGGTTTAAAAGAAAATATTCGGTTTAACATTCTAATAAAAAATATGATAAGACAAGTTTTTAGAAGAGTAACGAAAAAATGTGCACGTGTTTCACATGTGATTATACAAATGGAAACAATTAAGTCAATATTAGGCCGAATATTGAAATTTAAATTAAAAAGAAGAAACTTTTTAATAAAACGCAAATAATTATAATGAAATATTTGTGTCCGATTAGAAACCATTTTTTATTTTAATTTCATAGATTTTTCTAATAAAGTGTTCTTCCAATTAATTATTATATGAACTCCAACAGAATATATTTTTATATATTTTTAAATTCTACAGACGTTTAGCCGAATATCATTATCTGATTCGCAAAATGTCCAAATATATATCACATATATGTTTCCGATTATCTAAAACTAAACTGTTCAGTTATATAACAATAAATATAGTTTTTTTTTAGTTTAAAAAAACCGAAACCAGTTGACCAAATAATACTATATATGGCCAAATCGTGTAGAATTTTGATAAGGTCCTGGGAATGATATACTTAAATTATTTTCATTTTTTCACTTATTATTATGGAGGTAATCAAGAAAATAAATAAAAAGTACTTATTTCTTTTTACGAGCACATTAGAGTGTAAATGGTACTTTGAGTGGATGATTACTGGGGATGCGTTTACACGTGCATGACTTTGTCTTCATCTTTATTATTACAAAATTCCATAAAGAAAAAAATAACTTAAACCGAGAAAATGAAGATAAAAACTTAATTCTTATAAAAAATTTTCGTGTTATTCAAAATATTTTTTAATATTTGAAATCTGTTTATGAACAGAGAAAAAAGTATAAAATATTGAAAAAAAATTATAATATTGAAATATTTTTCAATTGAAAAAGTCATGGCCGAAGTTTTGAATACAAAAAATGTTCTCAAAAAATATATAACTGATTCACTAAAAAAAACACTTTATACCCTCCAGAGTAGTAGGAAGAGGATATATAAACTTTGCTCTTACGTGTGTAACGCTAAGAAAAAATCACCTCAAACCCCACAATGCATCAAATCAAAATCTGAGTCAATCTAGATATGTCCGTCTGCCTGTCTGTTGTTGCCACGCTCACATGTGGCCTACTTAATACCAGCTTAAACGGTCCAGCATATTTAAAGATATAGACCGATATCTGAAGCAACCTCTAAGTTCAAGCAAACAACTTCCGTAATGTTGTCAATTATAAATCTATAATATGGAATGAAATTTCGTTATAATATTAAGATACATGTTCTTCATTACGATTCTAAAATGATCAAAATCGGTTCAGAAAAAAAATTAAAACTAAAATTATATATATTTTTTTGTTATTTTTAAGAAACTTTTATATAAATATAAGTTAGAGAGTGCATGTGTTAGTGTGTAATGTACGCAACATAACGTATTTATTTTACCAGCATTTGTGGTGGAGGGTATTGAACATTCGGCACAACCGAATATAGCATTTTTTATCCTTTCACTTGATTATCTGCATTTAAGTCACACAATTGATTTAATTTAGGGGATCTTAACATTTCACAAAAAAGGTAAGAGTGTGAGGAATTTATAGAAAACCGATAATATTTCCTTAACAACAATTTAGATTTTGTTGTTGTTGTTGTTGCTGTTCTGTTTTTGGTTGTTATGCCAAATGATTGAAATGAAATTGTGAAAAGTTAACACGTCAATGCGTTAAATTTTTCTTCTTCTTTTAAATACAAAAATATTTGAAATTTAATCATTTTTCTATATATGTATGTGTTATAATCATATACTTATGTACACATATATGTGTGTAGCATTAAATATATATTAAATTGTATCTATGTATAAAATCTAATATATTGATATTCTAGGAATGAACTTATACGAGTTTTTTTTAATTGACAGAAAAAAGTTTCAATTGTTGACAGAAAAAAATTGACAACAAAAGAGATTTTTCTCACAATTTAAACGATTTAAAAGAAATTTGCTAAGATTATCCGATATTAAGTGTTTAAAAGACATAATCGTAAAATTCGAAATTTATGTCGTTTGTAGATAAATTACAAATATACGTGATTTAAAAATTCATGTAAGGAAAGTTTATTTTTTTACGATTTAGTTAAGAAAAGATTTTATTGGAACTATTTTGAAAAATCCGAAGCTGGATTTAGAGACATATTTATGTCGCCATTGATTTCAAAAATTATATAAAACCTGTTTTTATCTAAATAAGTTTGGTTTCGTCATACACCTCGAAGGCATGTTAATCGATAAATTATGTTCCACATAAAACCGAATAGTCGAAGAGTTCTAAAGTAAACCTTAGAATTATATATTATATAACTTAACTCAATTAAAAAAAATCATTTTTTTCATAATTAATAAAAAATTCAAATGTTTTTCAATACTATAAAATTCAAATTTTCACTAAAAATTCAAAATTTTCTAAAATTCAAAATTTCAAAAAATTCAAATTTTCACTAAAAATTCAAATTTTCACTAAAAATTCAATTTTCACTAAAAATTCAAATTTTCACTAAAATTTCAAATTTTCCTAAAATTCAAATTTCACCTGTAAAAAATTCAAATTTTCACTAAAAATTCAAATTTTCACTAAAAATTCAAATTTTCACTAAAAATTCAAATTTTCACTAAAAATTCAAATTTTCACTAAAAATTCAAATTTTCACTAAAAATTCAAATTTTCACTAAAAATTCAAATTTTCACTAAAAATTTAAATTTTCACTAAAAATTCAAATTTTCACTAAAAATTTAAATTTTCACTAAAAATTCAAATTTTCACTAAAAAATTTTCATAAAAATTTTTTCACTAAAAATTCAAATTTTCACTTAAAAATTCAAATTTTCATTAAAAATTCAAATTTTCATTAAAAAATTCAAATTTTCATTAAAAATTCAAATTTTCATTAAAAATTCAAATTTTCATTAAAAATTCAAATTTTCATTAAAAATTCAAATTTTCATTAAAAATTCAAATTTTCATTAAAAATTCAAATTTTCATTAAAAATTCAAATTTTCACTAAAAATTCAATTTTCATTAAAAATTCATTATTTTCACTAAATTTTCAAAATTGGGACTTTTCACTAAAACTTGATATTCACTTTTACTAAAAATTCAATGTTTCATTAAATATTCATATTTTCATTAAAAATTCACAATTTTTAATAAGAACAAAATTTTAATTGATAATACAAATTTTATTAAAAAATTTAAATTTCAATTAAAAATTTTAGTTTCGAAACTTGAAGTTCTATTTTTCTATTTCTAAATTTTTTTAATTTCCTTGATGCTTCAAATGTCTTAAAAGTACCTGTATTATATATTTATTGTATTGAGAATATGGATTTGACAACTTTTTTATATTATTTTGTTTTAATTCTTAATTCCAAGCTGTTGCTAAGTTTCTATTGTTTCCTAGAACAACGCCCTCTAGAAGAATTAAGTGGTGTAGAACTTTACTAATTTTCATTACTTTTAGTTTTCCAATAGATGTAAACTGATCATCCTCTGGTGTTTCTTTATTGATGTTTTCTGTATTTAGCCAAAATAGGGTAGGACAAGAGGCTTCTCCAGTGATTTTTGCCGAAAATGACACCAATATAAAAACCTTTTTCTTTAAAGATTCAATTTTATTTTTAAACTTATTAGTGGCTGTTTATAATTATACCAATTCCTTTGAATTCAAACATTTTTTTTCAATTGAAAACCTTATCCCTTCGCCATTTTAAGTATTTCCTTGGAAATAAATAATAAACTTTTTTTATCTTAATACAAACTTAAAGGAAGATTTCCTTTAATTTGTGAATATTTAATTTAGTAAACTTTGAAACTATTTACATTGTGTTTTGTGCCTTAAAAATAAATCTCTAAAGGATTAAATAAGAAAATAACATTAAAATGTTTTTGTATTAAAAATGTTAAAATTAAAAATTTTATATTTTTTTATATTTTTTGACAAAAAAATTTCAATACAAATAAAAGCAAAAAAATGCTTGATCCGGCTGTGCTGAATCGTCAATACCCTTCACCACAAATGCGTTTGAAGTAAATACGTTATGTTTCGTACATGCATATTCACACATATACTACAAACATATACAAATATAAAAGATTTTCTAAAACATACTTAATAAGTCATTAATTTAGTTATATTTTAGGAATAACTTTTTTTCTGCTGAATCGATTTTGATACTTCATATTATGGCGAAAATTCTTCGCTTGAAATTAGAGGTTGCCTCAGATAAAGATCTATATCTCCTAATATACTGAATCTATTTTGCTGCGTTTAAAACAGAAAACTTCTCAGGACTATAAGAAATACTCAGACCAAATTTCATTGAGCTCCGTCAATTATTGTGGATATAAAGCATGACAACAACAGACAGACGGACGAACTAACAGACAGACAAACAGACAGGCGGACATAGTTAAATGAACTCAGCTTTTGATTTGATGCAAGAATATATATACATTATGGGTTCTGAGATGATTCCATTAATCCGTTACACACGGAATGATAAATTTAATACATCATCTTCATCACTTGTGGTGGAGGGTACAATAAAGTATTTTAAATAATTTTATGTAATAAATTTTTATTTCCTCTAAATGAAGGCAGAAGAAGCACAAAATAATATTGAAATCTATACATATAGAAATATATTTGATATGAAATGTCATTCGATTTGGGATTTTTTCCTTCAATCAACAAAGAAATCAAACGGAAACGGAAATACTAATAACAAGTACTTTATTTTTATATTTATTCTTTTTCTTCTTCTGTTTCTTTCACATTTGTTTAATGTTTCAAGGGTCTTTAAGAAAAGAAAAAAACATATAAAAGAAACAGGAGTCTATTTTTAAAGCATAAGAAAGAGAGAGCAGAATGAAGGAAAATTGGAAAACACGTCAAAAACTAATTTGTGAATGAAAATGAGGAAAATCTGATATCAAATATATATAGAGAATAATAATATGGAATTGAAATCAGTTGTTTATGTTTTATAAAGAAAATGGAGGCTGTTACCTACATGTATACAGATTTAAATATGTGTGCGTATACACATATATTTATGAGTTTTAGTTGTTTGCGTTACCAAAGGTGTATTTATGTATTTGATATGTTACAAAAGGGAGGTACACATGTTAACAAACTTTTTTCTGTTTGTGAAAAAAACTTTTGATTGAAATACAATGACTTTTCATGTTTATCCTTAATAAAGATTTATTACCACCAACATGTGAAATATCCTTGGAAATTTTGTAGTTAAGGACATTATAAAGTTTTTTTTACCATAACAAGTGTTAGATACGCATAAATCTTACGGCGAATTGGTTTTTACAAGTTTTTCAAGTTCTGTGGCCGAAGTTTAATATCGTTTTGGGTAAAAGTATTCGGTTTTCAATTCTTTACATCGATTCATTTCTAAAATAGTTACAGATCTTTCAGATTATGTTTTAAATATTGAAGAGGTGGAGGTATTTTATATTAATTTTAATGACAACTATTTGGTATGTCTTAAGAATACCGAAACCGATCAATTGAATTTGAATGAAACCGAAACTTAACTTCGATATACAAGTTTACATTCTGAATTTCAAAGATTTAAGAATTCAAAACAGTAAATGTTTAATTTGTAGAATGAAATCCATTGAAATTGTAAACAAACAAATTGATACCCGAATACTTCTCATTTAGTTTTTTTTGCTAATTCCTTATGAAGAACGTTACAGATCAATGTTATATTCGGTTGGATTCAAACTAGACCAAAAACAGGTTTCGATAAATATTAAAAACGAAAATAATTTAGGTCAACGAATTAATTTATGTAATGAAATTGATTTTATTTAAAAGCAGATAAATCATATTCGGTTGTTTCACGTTACTACAAATATTAAAGCCGAATACAGCGATTTTTCTTACTTAAATTAAAGAATATTTATATTTTTTCTGAATTAATTTTTCAGACAACTCCTCAGAAATTACAATAGTTTTTCAAATTAAGCAGAACTCGGATATCCATTTAGGTAAAAGTATTCGGCTTTTTATTCCATTCATCAATCAGGTTACGATCTAACGATTATAGCGGTTGAAGAGAACATAGTTCTCTTTTAATATAACAAATACCAAAACTTTTTAGCTCATTTCTTTTGAATACCGAATTCTACCGAAGAAATATTCATTTGAATTCAAATTAGGTCAAAACTATTTGAAGAATCAAAGCTAATAAATTATATTTATTGTGGTACTTTTTTGTAAGAAGAAGAAATAAATTTTTGACTTTACAAATAATCACAGATTTATAATCTAATATTTCAATCAGTCTGTTTAACAGTATTAAAGAATCATTTTTAAAAAAAGTACCATAAATTGGTACTATTTTGACATCATAACATTCAAAATTCCAAAAAGTATCTAATTTATTTATTATCCATTAAAAAAGAAAAAGTATAAAGTTAAAGTTAGTCTAGCTCTGATACTTTCCTCTAAATGGAAAAAAAGTACGAAATAATATTTTATATTTCTCCAAAAAGTACTTAATTAAAATACTAAATTATCTAACCTTTCTTTAGGTGATAAACACAAGTACTAAATTGTATTTTTTTAAGTCCTTTTCATTCTAAAAAGAATCTATTTCAAAAAAGTACCAAATAATTGACGTACTATGGTACCAAAACACTTTTAATTAAATAAGTCTGTAACTTTAAAATTCCTGAAATTTTTTTTTATGAAATTTACATACATTTTTGAGGTGTTTTCCCATAAGTTTTGGTGACATGACATTTAATTTATGAGTTGATTGAAAAAAATTCACATATTTTTACAAATTCTCGAGATGAAAACTTAGAGGGATTATTCCCTGTCTCCAGGACCGACTATGTACTTATGTTCCATCGAATCAATTAGAAAAGACCTCAAGTCCATGTTATTAGGGTTATAAGGATATAAAATTGCAAATTCCATAAATACCGAGCTTGTAGATCAATTTTATAAGGGCGAACTGGACATAAGTTTCACATTTTCATTGTACTCTTTATGGTCGGTAATGAGGAATTAATCTGCCACCAAATTTAATTTTTTATGTGAAAAAAGTGCAGGTAGCGGGCTTACGAATGAGCGGACCAAATTAACAGCTAATAGTGTAAATAGTAGAAATTGTTGATTAGTTGATATATGAACGTCTCTGATGTAAATCATTTGACTCAAAAGCTTAAAGCTTCTAACCATTTTCACCGATTTCAACACCCTTTATATCATCCCCATCAATATTTTACTTCCAAATTTTTTCAATCAAACTTTAATAAACTTTTTAAATTAAATTTCTTTATCTCATCTCGCCCTCCCTCCCAAAATAAAATTCTTCCTTTAAGGATCAATCAGCGTCACCCTAATGCAATTTAAATTCTCATTAAATATGCAAAGGAAATGAGAAAAAGGGAAAACAACAACAAAAATGTTAAGGAAAATAAAAAAGGATTTAATATGATTAAGTGGAAGTGATAACGGTGTAAATATATAATATAACCATTTTATACCGTTTCCCTGTTCGCGTAAGGTGGATGGATGGTGGTTGCATGAATTCAAGTTGATTTCAATATTAAAGTTATTTTGCATGAACAGATTGAATTTCTATTTTGCTCTTTATAAGGATTAACTGATTTTTTTGTATAATTTTAAAGTTAAAAAATTTTATGGTCAAGTTTAATTTATTCTATGTATCCAGAAGATACTTTACAGTGCACTATGGTGCAAAATTGTTTTTTATGAAATTGATTCTGTAACTTTTGATTAGATGGATTAATTTCCATTTTATTTAAAATAATAATAAGAGAGGGGTATGATATTAGAACCCTGGGAATTTTGAATTTTAGCTGCTTCAAGGGCGGAGTTATAGCGATGCAAGGTGTTATACTTCGAAAATTCCAATTTTTAAAACCCGAACCAAATTTGTGTTTCTTATTCTCATTGACATTCTTTTGCATTCATTATATAACATTAAAATCCATTTAGTTGGTCACAAGTTCCAGATTTATTTACCCCACTGTGCACCGTTGCAAAATGGGGTTTATAGAAATATCACTTATTATTGGCAACTGTTTGTTATTTGGATTTAATTTAAATCTTATTTAAAATGAAATGTAATGCAGAGTTGTTGGTTGTTGGAATTAAAATAGCAGATTAATGAAATACAGTATTAATACCGATACCTTTAAAGAATAAGAGACAAATGTCAATAAACATTTTTCATCCCCTTTAAACTCTTGATACTTTTGATACTTTTTGAAATTTTAAACTTTAATGAGTTTTGTTTTGATAGTGATTTTCGTACTTTCTTTTTTATATTTATTAGCGGCCTGTAGCATTAATGAATTATAATTAATATGATGGTATTTAAAAGTACTTTTTTGGAAAACAAATTAACAAGAAAATCACTTTCATACACAGGTACTTTTTGAATTATCCAAATGTACTTTATGTCTTTTTTGTAGCAATTCACATAAAATGATGAAATTACTTTGAAAAAGAAACAATATTACCATATTTGGTAGTACTTTGGGGATATATTCATGATACTTTTTTGATTTTTTAATTATAAGAATAAATATAACGGTAATTTTGAGATTATTTTCGGCTTTTAAAAAAAAAATATTTTTCCCAAATTAACAAACATCACGATACAGACTTTTGATTTATTATAAATTAAGATCAGGGTACTTTTTTATAACTTCTAAAGGTACCAAGTTTGTTAATAAGAAATGGATTTATTTTTTATTACACCCTACACCACCTTAGGGGTTTGGTGTATTATACGTTTGTGCTGATTTATACATACAGAAATTAAGTATATCGTTCAATTCAGAATCATTTTCTTATTTCATTTAACGATGTCCTTCCGTCCGTCCGTCTGGATGTCCATGTAAATATTGTGAACCCTCTACATGTCACAATTGTTAAGATATCTTTATATCGCCCAAGGACGAAGCCTATTGAAATTGGCTTTGTTCGGTCCAATATTTCAGGTACCTTCCATACAAATGTTCTCCCGTAATGAGATTTTAAACTCATAAAAATCCTAAATATATAAAGCGATTTTAACGTAATTTGACAGAAATAAGTCATATAATATTCCAAACAGAAGTGTCAGTCAGTCCATTGCTTCTCATGGATCCCATTGCCGATTTCCAAGTAGCACTTTGAAGAGCATAAATATCATAAACATCTTTAGTCTTGTTATAACAATATGTCAAAATTATACGAGGGTAGCTCCCATTTTAAAAATTCCATTTCAAAATGCATAAATTTCATATGAATGTTAGTTTCACAATAATGTACTGCACACTTAAGGAAAATATGAGAAAATAAAATTATACGATGGTCGTTCGTGTAGAGTATTACATATTCGAGCTTGTCAGACTTTAATATTCTTATTAAATTATATTCATTTCAACAACAGCAGCTGTGAATTGTACATACATTTTTATAAAAAAAAACAATTGAGTTTTCAATTATAAAGTTTTTGTTCTTGTTGCAAAGTTGCAACAAAAACTAAAAAAACTTTGCTGCAGTTGCTACTGTTTTTAGTTTTTTGTTTCAGCCTCTTGAACAAAATTTTAAAACAAAAAATAAACTACTAAATTATAAAAAGACGTATAACAATTTAAATATAACAAATTAAGGTTTAAATAAATAAAGAAAGAAAAAAATTATAAATAAATAACAAAGGGGAAAATAAGTAAAAAAGGTACTCACGAAGTTTCTTTAATTATGGAATCTACCAATGAGGGTGATCTAAATAATGAAAAAAAAAATAAAAATAAAAAAAAAATAAAAAAATAAAATAATTTAATTAGAAATAAAAAACTACATAAACTTAATAAATAATGAAGTAAATAAATAAAATTAAATTATAAATATAAAAAAATTAAAAGTCTAAAAATATTTTCTTTTGGAATAATTGTCTAAGAAAAAGTACCCAACAAACCAAGCCATAAACAAACTGTAACTTTATCCTAAAATAAAATTATCATAAAGAATTTTCGACAACATTTCATAAACATACTTATTATAGATTTATTTTAATCAAAATTAGAAATACATTTAATAAAATGCTTTAATTTTTTTCTACAGCAGCAATATTTGTAATAACACTTGCTATACACTTGTTGTAATAATAATATTTACAAATGTAATTATAAAAGACTAATGCTTGCAATAATTTTGTAAGTGTTACTGTGTAAAAAAATATAAAATCTGTGTTTAAAAAAAGATAATCTAAAAACTCTAAATTGTAAGAAATTTCATATAAAATAAAATATAATGTCCGTAAGGAATCACAAGAAATTGATGAATTGCTTACAATAAGCAAGTTCTAACCACTCAGATTTGTTTCAAAATAAGTGATGAAAACTTGGATACAAATGAAAATGAGATTTCAAGTTCTAAAGATAATGTGAATTCTGACAGAAAATTTCGGATTCATTTGTAAGTTAAATAAAGCCCACTTTGTTATTCCTCTCTAATGTTCATTTATTTTGTATCCAAAGGTAAACGAGCTCAACTGCTGGTGGATGTTATTAACGGATGAGTTTGCAGAAAATTTATGTTGAAAAGGAACAGAGGCAAGAAGTGTGTGCAGCTTAAGTACTTTAAATGTCATAAGAAATAAATAGAACAATTTTATAGATGCCGCCATTTCTATTGGATTGGGTGAGGAAGAATTTATAAAACGTACAAAATCATTTTTCTAATTTGTCTATTTTTGATAAAAATAAATTTGAAAAAATCAAAATTAGATAAAAATAAAAAAGTTATTATTTTAATTCAGCTTCTAAGCTTATAAAAATATTGCGATAATAAGCTTACTTCAATCATGTCTGCTTATTTTATAATTGACAATCATGTCTGCTTATTTTATAATGAACTTCTAAGCTTTTTGTATACTTCAACTAAAAATCCTACCGCAATTGTTCAATTTTCTTAATAAACTAATTGTTAATAAGTGTTTTACAACAATTATCATAACACTTTTACAAGCCTTTTACGCTTATGCTAGTAAATTTTTTACAAACTTAATTTAAAGCCTTTTCGTTTGTTGGATAGTTTTATGTAAATATATATATTTTTTAATTATAAATTCAAACATGTTACGTTTTTTCTTTATGTCACTCAAAAATGTCCTTGTCTTTTCTTTATTTATTTTTTCTCTTTTAGTTTTCTATAGAACAAATTTTTATTTGCATTTTTAATCACCATAAATTTTTTATTAAACTTACGAACATTTTTTTTAAGAAAAATTTAAATAGACAAAACTTTTGTTATTTACCTGAAACGAAAGAAGTGGAAAATAATTTTAATTTACTTTTTCTTATAAAGAATTTTTTAAAATTAAATTAAAAAACAAGTAAAAATGTTATAGACGGTCAAACACGACTATTTAATACCTTACACCACATGGTTGATTGTATATTTCTGCTACGAAAGGTTTATGAACGACCCTCGTATAATTTGCTTTCCTTGCTATGTTTATGCGTTTTAAAGGGAATTTTTTTGCATGGGAATTAGAAAAATTTATATGCCGATCCTCGTTTAAGTTCGCACAGTTATTTTTACTTATTTATGGGTTTCAAATTGATATTTGAAAGGGTGGTGTATGGGACTTATCAAAAAAGGGATAGATCCTCGTATAATTCGACATATCGCTTTAGAATATAATAAGACTTAGTGTTGCAAAAATTTGTTAAAATTTGTTTTACATTTAAGCTTTTTATGGGCTAAAACCCCCATTCAAGGGGGACATTTGTATGACACCTATATGAAATAATAGACCAATCATAACCCATTACAATAGGCATCGTCCTTGGGCCAAAATAATAGTACGTGCCAAATTTCATTAAGATATCTTCAAAACTGCGACCAGTACTTTGCAAAAAAAAAAAAAAATATACACAGAAACAGCCAGCCGGACGGACGGACGCATATGCTTAATTCGACTCAGGAACTGATTCTTAGTCGAATGGTATATGGTGATAAGACTATTTTTCTGACCTATGGTGGTTACGGGTATAATTATTTTTAAAATAAAAAAGTGAGAGAGAGAGAAAAGTCTCTTACTGGCTCCAAAATGACTTTTTGGATATAATTCTATAACTTTTGAACAATTAGAGATATTTTAGTAAAATTTCACGTGATAAGAGTTGGGATGTTTCCAAGTTATTGTGAAAAAGAACAGGCCCGCCTCAAGTCAGGGACGTTGTTACTGACACTCCAAATTGTGAGATTTCGCGCTTGTACATTTTTCAAAAATTTCAGAAATTAATGAATTGAGATGAAAGAAATTTTATACATAGAAAGTCCTTATAAATCTCTATAAATATATAACCTTCCTTAAAGATCGACGTTTTCATAAAAAATTTTAACCCAAGTGTTATTTGATATATTTTTGATCAAGTTATCTTTGTAAAATATTTCAGTTATAATGTTTGTTAATCTGGTTAAAATTAGTGATCAAAATAGTTCTTACAAAAAGTTGACCAAGC
Source organism: Cochliomyia hominivorax (assembly GCA_004302925.2). Classification (NCBI taxonomy): domain Eukaryota; kingdom Metazoa; phylum Arthropoda; class Insecta; order Diptera; family Calliphoridae; genus Cochliomyia; species Cochliomyia hominivorax. The sequence goes on from PYHX02000467.1 coordinate 12,997,004, forward strand.
TTTCAAAGCATTGCCGTCAAACTCTTTCCAATGTTAGTAAAAAGTATCGGCAAAACTTGCCCGTGATAGAAATGATATTTCAAAAGACAAAAATAGAAAGCATTTTGAAAAGTGCTTCCAACACATTCGTTAGACAAGTCTCCCGTTTAGTCCCGTACACGGACTTTTTGGTATGAAATGTTAAAGGTAATGAAGGTATAAAAACATACAAGACTTCAAAAAGTTCCCAACAAGAACGTTGTTAAAAATTTAGAGGCCAAAAAACGGAGCACGAAAATTGAAGTCAAAGAGTATTCTTGCTGCATAATTGATGATCAAACGTACATTCCGGCTGATTTTCCGCAACTTTCTGGTCAACAATTTTATGAAGGAATGTTATAGAAAAGGCTAATAAAACAACTATGTGAAATATCATCAATATATCGTTAA
>PYHX02000467.1:12997532-13032609 GCA_004302925.2 Cochliomyia hominivorax
AAAATGACTTTTGGATATAATTCTATAACTTTTGAACAATTAGAGATATTTTAGTAAAATTTCACGTGATAAGAGTTGGGTGTTTCCAAGTTATTTGTGAAAAAGAACAGGCCCGCCTCAAGTCAGGGACGTTGTTACTGACACTCCAAATTGTGAGATTTCGCGCTTGTACATTTTTCAAAAATTTCAGAAATTAATGAATTGAGATGAAAGAAATTTTATACATAGAAAGTCCTTATAAATCTCTATAAATATATAACCTTCCTTAAAGATCGACGTTTTCATAAAAAATTTTAACCCAAGTGTTATTTGATATATTTTTGATCAAGTTATCTTTGTAAAATATTTCAGTTATAATGTTTGTTAATCTGGTTAAAATTAGTGATCAAAATAGTTCTTACAAAAAGTTGACCAAGCTTTCAAAGCATTGCCGTCAAACTCTTTCCAATGTTAGTAAAAAGTATCGGCAAAACTTGCCGCCTAGCACGTGATAGAAATGATTTCAAAAGACAAAAATAGAAAGCATTTTGAAAAGTGCTTCCAACACATTCGTTAGACAAGTCTCCCGTTTAGTCCCGTACACGGACTTTTTGGTATGAAATGTTAAAGGTAATGAAGGTATAAAAACATACAAGACTTCAAAAAGTTCCCAACAAGAACGTTGTTAAAAATTTAGAGGCCAAAAAACGGAGCACGAAAATTGAAGTCAAAGAGTATTCTTGCTGCATAATTGATGATCAAACGTACATTCCGGCTGATTTTCCGCAACTTTCTGGTCAACAATTTTATGAAGGAATGTTATAGAAAAGGCTAATAAAACAACTATGTGAAATATCATCAATATATCGTTAACAGTTCGAAAGTTACAGGAATATTTCAAGAAGAATTGGTTTGGCACAATGTGGGACTTGGACTTAAATAAAAACTCATGCATTTCGATTTAAAGCTATTGACTTTAATTTTATCTATATTTAAATTTTTTTACTACTTTAATAGTTATTTCCCCCAATTCTGTCTTAAAAAAATAAAATTTCCCAGAAGTTTTCACACAAATTTAATAAAAAACACATAAATTCTTTAAATGAATAACATATTGCAAAAATAACATAAATTTCATTCATTTTGAAATAAACTAAATAAACATAAAATAATTCATTTGATCATAAACAAAGATACTAAAACAACAACAACAACAACTCGAACCACAACTACTTATGCAAAAAAGAAAAAAAAACAGTAATAAAGCAAAAAGAATGGAAAAACCTGACTGGTTGGTTGAATGGTTGCTTTATTAACTGCTATAGCAGTCATTAAAAGAAAGAGGAGAGGGGAATAGAAGGGGTTCCATTTTTATATATGATGTAGGCAACATATATATATTTTTCTTTAGTTTTATTTTTATTGATACATAAAATAAACACTTAGACATTTTTTTTCTCCGTTTTGAACCAAAAGAGTTCTCGGAATTTTTAACAAGTCAAACACACACACACATTATACATTCATACATATTAATACTAATATAGAGAATATTTGTTCACGTAGATGATGTATGCATACACAATCATATATGAAATCATAGAATTAAAATGAAAGACAGAAAATCGAACAACCTTGACCCAAACTAGGATACGACTATTTTAACGTAAAAAAAAGCAAAAACAACAACTACAACTATAAAAACCAAACAGGCTGCAAATAGACGCAAAAGTTGTTGTTATTGTATCATGTATTGAATTGTAGCAAAAACAACAAGAGCAAAAATGGCAAAAAAGGACTTAATGATACAAACGAATATGCAGATGAATATATAGAGAAAGAGACATTAATTTATACATATGTTTGTTATTGTTGTTGTTGCATACGTATGAGGATTAAATAGTTTGTAAAGGAATGAATTGTTTTTTATATTATGGGATTATAAAAGAATCCATGTTTCCGTAACTCTCATGCCCAAACTAATAAAACCTGGTCCTTACAATTTAACTAGATGACATTTTACAGTTTTTCTCTTTGCAATTTTAACTGAAAAAAATTAATGAATTAATTTAATTAAAATCCTTTAAACTTCTGTCCAAAAAAAAAAAAGATTGCAACCAAAGAGCAAAACTAACTCTTCCAAAAATCAAAACACATTGTTAAACAAACAATCCAACATTATTTATACAAACTTAGTTACCATTTTACATACATACATACACATCCATACAGATGTATGTCTAATCTAAAACCCTGTATTTAAATATTCGCAAAAAGATAACAATTTTTACCAGACTCTAAACAAAATGTCAGTTAAGTTTAAAAGATAAACCAAAATAATAACAAAGAAAAAAATAACAGAAATTCAATATGGCAACAAGGTTAAAAAGAATCTTCTCATATTCTCTCTATTTCGAACTAATCTAAAGGACATATAACTTAAACATGATATTATTGTCAATCATATTCGAAAAATTGCAATTGTCCAGGTATCGAATAAAACAACTAAAAGGAAATAAATTTTGCAGGAGGTTTACAAATCGAATGAAAAAGGAACCATAACAACAATATATTAATTTGAAAAAAGAAATCGAATATATATTTATCAGGATTAGAAACATAAGATAAAAAACAAAAATGATATATAAGAATTTTCAAAACCATTCACTAGCGACCTCCATGTGAACTTCACATTTTTAGTTATATGGAAATATTTATTTAGCGTATTAGTCCCTTTGATCTTATTAACAAAATCATAAGTTAATATAAATTCATAAAATTTAATATCCGTTTTTAGTTAAAACCTCATTTAAAATTTAAAAGTTTAAATACATGTTGACTTACAACACTTTTTGTATTGAATCCATTTGGCGGTTTTGAAAACCGATCTCTGACAAGCCATTTTATTTATTTAGAGGCGAGGGGATCATCAAAAGATGTAGTCAAGAATTATATCCTTTAGAATCAAAAGTCCTTTAAATTTTTATTTAAAATCTGGCGAATTTTCGTGATTTTTTTCATAAAACTAGTGATACCCGTGTATGTATGTATCAAGTATTATTTGATTTCGGTTTTTGATCACGTTAGCTTAGTAAAACAAACAAGACACTTGATTCTACAAAAAATTGGCCAAGCATTCAAAGGTCTGCCCTCAAACAGTATCTGTCCGTTGAGAGCAAACCTGGTTAAGGTGGAAGGAATGGTTCACATGTAGCTGAAAGCATCTTCAAAAGAGCTCCCAGCACTCGGTCTCGGTGCTTGGACTATTTGGTAGGAAACGTTATAGCTAATACAGGCTTTAAAATATGCAAAACTCAAAAAGTTTTTAAGAGGAATGCAGCTAAACATTTAAAGGCCAAAAATAGAGCACGTGAACTGAAGTCATAAAAAAATATTCATGCTGCACAATAGATGACGAAACGTACGTTCTGGTCAATTTTTCGCTATTTTCTAGTTGCTGGTACCTAAAAGCAGTCGAATCGGTAAATATCGAAATTTATAATAATAATGACTGCATCCATTCATAAGACAAATTATGGCCACTTATTTTTAGTCAGACTTATCATCCTGTCACTATGGTATGAACGATAATGTGGTATTTGTACCAAGAGAGACGAGTCCTCCAAACCGCCGGAGTTAAGACCAATGGAGAAATATTGGTCTTTTGTTAAAGGAAAAATGAAGAGCACAAAAATGGTGTTCCAAAGTGGTGTTCGAGCAAAGTGACAGAAAACAAAATAAAAACTTTATGGAAGGGTTTCCGAAAAAGACTGAAAATTTCATCACTGGGGATTAAAACTATAAAAAAATTGTAATAATAATTTCAATCAAATAAAAAAAAAACTATAAATTAAGTGATTTTTTTCTTAATTTATTATAAGAATTGTTCGACCTGATTCCTTAGAAAATTTCGGATCCCGACATCGGTTGTAAGGATATAGCAAAGAATATGTAAAAATAATTTTTGGATCTATTTTAAAGATTCTTGGGAATTACGGAATTTAAGTGATGTAAATTAGGTAGCAAAAAAACTGTTAATGAGTAAAATTTCATAAAAAAAGTTTTAATAACAAAAATTTTATTTGAAAAATCAAAATTGAAAAATTTACAAAAAAAATGCAACGCATTTTAATATCCAATATGTCTGAAAAGTAGAGATAACCAAATGCACTGAAGTATATATAATTCATATCTAAAATTTGTAACTCCAAAAAAATCCGAAGCCTATTGAAAAGGGATTTTTTTGGAGAAATTTTGTGTACATTTCTTGAGCACAGTACTTAACTATATAGAAAACTAAGACCACAAAACAATTACAATAAAACAAATTTCGTTTCAATTAAAATCCCTTTCGAAGTTGTAACTACAAACAAAAATCATTTCGAATTAAAATCAACAAATAAACAAGTGAAAACTGGGTCAATGTAGAGTAAAATGGCAAAGGTCTTGTTTTCTATTTATTTAACCATGGAAAAGTGTAAATTTTCATGAAAAATTATCTCATTGAAATATGAAGACAAAGAGAAGAAAGAAGAAAGAAAATATTTATTTAAAGACAACTTCTGCCGTCTTAATTACTTGTTTATTCATAGAAAACCACTATAAAATTCAATGTTAAAAGTTATAAAATATTAAACGAATAAATAGAAAATAAATAGAATAGAAGAACTATGAAAATAAAAAATAATACTGTTATTACTTCGTTAAATTTATTTAGCCAGCTGTTTATTGGGATTATAATAAGAGATATAACAAAATTGGTATAAAAGCAAATAAATAAAATTAAAGAAGTTCTAATTAATATTATTGTTCAGTTATTGCAGGAATTAAGATATCGGAAGAGAAGTTTTGAAAAGAATTATATTTTATATAAAAATGTTTCGCCAACAAATCGAACGCTTAGAATCTAATCAAACATTTGTTTTAGAACTTCTAAGAAGTCCTTACCTTCAAGGGTCTATAATTATAGTACTGATGTTTGATATATACATTATTTTCTAATCCTTGTCCTTGCAAGAATTGTAAACACTCTTCATGAAATTTTTTATGATTTTAAGATAAGAATAAATCCTATTAAAACTGATAGCTCCCATTCAAATGTCTTCTCGGAATGACATATTAAGAGCATAAAATTCATATATATGAAATTTTTTGTTATTCAATTTGAACAAAAATTTTTTTGATTTATTTACATCTTATTGTTAAAGATCGGTCTAAAAATGGCTGTAGTTTCCAGATCCAGATCCATTTAAAGTGCCTAAATTTTTAAAAGCAAACTGTGTTGTAATAATATTTCATTAATACAGTCATTAAATATTGTATCAAATTTACATTGATCGGCCAATAATTTCCTATATCTTTAATATAACTCCCTTCTAAGAAAATCATGTAAATGTGACATATATGTCGGTATAACTCCATATTAAAGATTTATACAGTTATTAAATAAGCATAATAATCTTCCAAAATTTCTAATATCTTACTTATAAATTTCTCTTCGAAAAATTATCTCATATGGCGTAATTGTGACAAATTTTGTCATAATTTCCTATATAACTCCCTCTTCCGAAATATGAGTATGACTCCAGTATTTTAAATATTTAGGTTTTATGCAAACAGAAATCATATAATCTAATTATTAGAAGATCGTTCCATTAAATGACACAAGAGTCTGTCCTATATATCGGACCCACTTTAACATTCTTATTAAGTTCATGTGTTAAATCAGTGATAAAATGTAACTGCTAGAATTTATATAATAGATTTTTACCCATTGTCCCTACAAGGACAATAGGGTCTCAACAAATCTGTGTTTATATTCAGCTTTGTTTTAGTTCCTTTAATAATTTTTGCTTTGTAATTCTAGCTAAGTATATGATTGGTCTGCTCAAGCTAAGTTCTAAAATAATCCGGTATCGTTTCTATCGTTTTCTAGAAATGCGCCCTCTATATGCAAAGTAGTGGTGGGAAACTTTGCTAATTTTTCATTCACTATTTTTGCAGAGAGTATAATGTCTCTGCAAAAATAGTGAAACAGTTAGTGTGTTTCACTGTATTCATTTAAAGTCGATTTGACTAGCGACATTATTCGCTTTTTTGTTTAATTTTGGAGAGGAGATGAAGCAAGCAGCACTTAATATTTTTAACAAACCAAACAATTATATTAACAATCGTTGTGTAGACAAGCTCCTTAACCACTACACAAAAAAGAGCCATGATATAAATATGGCTGCTATATATGTATGTGTAGATCATTTACGATATTTGAAAAATTTCAAATACAGAATCTTAGGATATACAGACAGTGGACTGACAACGATTTTGGCTCAGAAAATTTTCAAGCTTTTTCTCAGTTTTAACTATAGAATGTACTAGACCTGGAAGTAATGACAATGATATCAAATCTGAATGCTAAAAATGCCACCAATTTTAAAGTTCTTAACCAAGAATAACTTTAAAATAACTAATTATCATTCAGTTCAAGATAACTTAATAAATGATTTAATAACAATTTTAATACATATGCCCAACTACTAATTATATAATACAGTATATTTAAATTGAACATTTTATTATTATAATTTAATCCCAACAACAGCAAACTTAATTACAAAAACCAAAAAAAAACTTATTGGCGCCACATTCAGTTACAACAGTTTTTTATTGTAATTTTAAATCTTCTTTTAATCTAATTTTTATTAAAATGGTTTTTTAGTTTTAGTTACTATTATAGTTAGTTTGTTGTTTACTCAATATAACCCCATTCTGTGATAAATCCCTGACTCTTTTGTCTTCTTTTCATTTTTTTTTCATTTAATTGATATCGAAGAGTATTATTTCCATTTTTTGTTTCTCTATTTTCTATAAACTTAATATGTTTGTTGGTATTTTAACTTAAACTAAAAGTTATATTATTTTTAGTTATTGTTATTATATATATATTTTTTATAATATTATTATGGACCTTAGTATGGCATGTTATATTAACACCATATGCTGCTATTGCTGCTGCTCCATCATCATCAATATCATTTACTACAGAAACAAACAAACTAACAAACATTTTACGTTATATAACTTTTTTCTCTATCAACCACGATTCCTTACCCCTGGTCCGATAAATAATAACAATATAGAAAAAAAAGGGTAAATGTCATGCGGGAATTGAGTATGACAAAAAAATGTAGAGACGCATAATTTGAGATATTTGTGGGTGTTTTGCGTTCATTCTTTCTTTCCTCATTTTCTCATTTAGAGAAAAAATTTAAGAGAAATATAAATGAAATAGTTTAAATTTAGATTAAGTTACAATAAAAATAATAATGGAGATATATAATGAACGTATATATATATACAGATCTAGTTAATAATAATGGTCAAAATAACAATGGGGTTACAATTTATATGAAAAAGGATAAAAAAGTAATATCCTTTCGCTTTAAGAGGTCATCTTACGAGGACAGTATTCTTACTACAAAATTTATTTTACCAAGAAGTGAATACTTCGAACAGGAAAAGTTAGTCAAAAAAAAATTGAATACTTTCCCAAAAAAAATCTATCAGTTACAACATCGTCAATTATGGTTTTAGCTAAGTTAACAACCTTCTATCTGCAAATTATGAACAATTTGAGTTAATGTGCAATATTAAGTAGGAGTTGTAATGATTGAATCCTTATTCTTGGGAAAAGATGGTCATATAAAGTAGTGAGATCGAAAATTCTTAAAACAGTTATTTTTTATCAAGTTACCTTTGTAATTGTCAAACAAATCTGATCAGAATACGTGACCAGATAAAAGTGCATACTAAAATTATTAAATATTTTCAACAGAATCCAACCTGGTGCTACGAAAAGTTGGCTAAGCATTCAAAGATCTGTCGTCAAACTGTTTTCAACGTTATTTAACATTACCGGGAGAAATTGTCCGTTGATGGAAAACCTGGTTCAGGTAAAAGGAAAAATCCAAATGATGTTTCTAAAGTCACAAAATAGACATCATTTTCGAATGAGCTTCTAACACTGTTCAGCTTACTGCTCGGACTATATTAATGTTAATGCGGGTTTAAAAACATACAAAACAGGAATGCTGCTAAACATTTAGAGGCCAAAACCAGAGCACGGAAGTTAGAGTCAAGTTTTCTAAAAAAAAAATATTCTTGAGGGATTATGGATAACGAAACGTGTGTTCTCGCAGATTATTCGCAACTTCCTAGTCAAAAATTTTATGTTTCTGATGCTCGGGGGAATGTTAGAAATGTTTTCGATTGTTACAAAAGGCTCTATAAATACCGATATTTACATCAAGAAATGTCTGAATCATTTCGTTCACAGGAGAATTTTGTGTGTGTTTTGTAGAGTAAAAAGTTTTCTTGCGATGGAGTGGAATAAAGAGAGAATGAATATAAAACCATTATAGATAAATGAAATGTTTTGATAGTGCTATAACAAAAGTATGGTTGGCTATTTTTAATACTTTTGTGATGATACTGTCATAATTTCTGGCCTCTATTTTATGATTGACACACCCATATTGTATATTATGGTTGTGTCATAACAAAAGTATAGTTGTGATACTAATAATATTATGGTTATAAACTTGCTACAGTCATTCTTTTATCATGATATGATTATAGTACAATCATACTTGTTTTTTGAATATATTCATATATTGTCAAATCGCATATTGCATGGTGATTGGACCAGTCTATATTTAATATTAAAATTATAAATTTTCAAATAATAAGTTTTAACCCTAAACTCATTAAAACTTTAGTTAATTATAATTATTAAACAAATGACCCTGAAAGGCAAAAATTATGCTTCATTAAACTTACGAAAAAGCTCAAAACGGATGTTAGTTCTTTTTACTCAAAAGAAGATTAATTAACTGTTATTTGCCATTATGATTTATAACAACTGAATAAATAGAAAAGGGCATTATTACTTCATTGATTTGTGAGTTTATTGTTGTAAAGACTTAATTTAGCATTAAAAAGCCATAAATAAATTTAAATTTTAACGTTTCATTAATTTTCAAAATTAAAAAAAAGAGGGAGAAAGAAAAAAATGGGTATCAATAGAAAATAAGGAAAATTTAGAAAGATTAGTAAATCTGGAATTTAAAAATGTATTGAGGAAATTTTAAAGTTTGAAAATTTAAATACCAAGAAATTTTTTAACTTACAAAAATTTCAAAACTTATAAAAAATTGCAATAATAAATTTTAATTAAAAATTTATATTAATTTAATAAAAAGCTTTTAAGCAATTTCTTTCTTTCATTCTATTTTACTCCATTTTTCCTTTTCAAAAATTAGTTTTCTATTTAATATTATTTTTATTGTTAGGAGGCCATAAACAAGTTGATACAAGATAAAACATGCAAATAAATGTTTAGCTTAAAATTATTTGTTCTTTTTTTGTGCAAAACAATAAAGAGAAAATGACAAAAAAGAAATTTTAATAAAAATTCAACTTTTTAAATTTTTTATCACAGTTGGGAAATTGCAAAAGTACAAAAACAACAAAAAAACAATAGAACACGTTAAAATGTCAAACTGTTTTAAAAGATTGTTGAAAGCATTTGAATACAAATTTATTTTTTTTATATTTTTCTATCTAAAAATTTTATGTTCATTTCGTTGCTTTTGCGGAAATTCTAAATTTCAACATTTTAAATGATATTTTTATTGATAACGTTCAATTGTTTAGTAAAAATAAGACTTCAAAGGAGAAAATGAGAAGAAGTTGGAAATAGAATTTTTAATTTCTTCTTTATTTTTAAAGAAAATTGGAATTTTTAGTGAAAAATTGAATTTTTAGTGAAAAATTGAATTTTTAGTGAAAAATTGAATTTTTAGTGAAAAATTGAGTTTTTAGGGAAAAATTGAATTTTTAGTGAAAAATTGAATTTTTAGTGAAAAATTGAATTTTTAGTGAAAAATTGAATTTTTAGTGAAAAATTAAATTTTTAATGAAAAATTTAATTTTTAGTGAAAAATTGAATTTTTAGTGAAAAATTGAATTTTTAGTGAAAAATTGAATTTTTAGTGAAAATTGAATTTTAGTGAAAATTGAATTTTAGTGAAAAATTGAATTTTTAGTGAAAAATTGAATTTTTAGTGAAAAATTGAATTTTTAGTGAAAAATTGAATTTTTAGTGAAAAATTCAATTTTTAGTGAAAAATTGAATTTTTAGTGAAAAATTCAATTTTTAGTGAAAAATTGAATTTTAGTGAAAAAATCAATTTTTAGTGAAAAAATTGAATTTTTAGTGAAAAAATCAATTTTTAGTGAAAAAATTGAATTTTTAGTGAAAAAATTCAATTTTTAGTGAAAAATTGAATTTTTAGTGAAAAAATTCAATTTTTAGTGAAAAATTGAATTTTTAGTGAAAAAATTCAATTTTTAGTGAAAAATTGAATTTTTAGTGAAAAAATTCAATTTTTAGTGAAAAATTGAATTTTTAGTGAAAAAATTCAATTTTTAGTGAAAAATTGAATTTTTAGTGAAAAAATTCAATTTTTAGTGAAAAATTGAATTTTTAGTGAAAAAATTCAATTTTTAGTGAAAAATTGAATTTTTAGTGAAAAAATTCAATTTTTAGTGAAAAATTCAATTTTTAGTGAAAAATTCAATTTTTAGTGAAAAATTCAATTTTTAGTGAAAAATTCAATTTTTAGTGAAAAATTGAATTTTTAGTGAAAAATTGAATTTTTAGTGAAAAATTGAATTTTTAGTGAAAAATTGAATTTTTAGTGAAAAATTGAATTTTTAGTGAAAAATTCAATTTTTAGTGAAAAATTGAATTTTTAGTGAAAAATTCAATTTTTAGTGAAAAATTCAATTTTTAGTGAAAAATTCAATTTTTAGTGAAAAAATTAAATTTTTAGTGAAAAATTCAATTTTTAGTGAAAAAATTAAATTTTTAGTGAAAAATTCAATTTTTAGTGAAAAAATTAAATTTTTAGTGAAAAATTCAATTTTTAGTGAAAAATTCAATTTTTAGTGAAAAATTCAATTTTTAGTGAAAAATTCAATTTTTAGTGAAAAATTAAATTTTAGTGAAAAATTCAATTTTAGTGAAAAATTCAATTTTTAGTGAAAAATTCAATTTTTAGTGAAAAATTCAATTTTTAGTGAAAAATTCAATTTTTAGTGAAAAATTCAATTTTTAGTGAAAAATTCAATTTTTAGTGAAAAATTCAATTTTTAGTGAAAAATTCAATTTTTAGTGAAAAATTCAATTTTTAGTGAAAAATTTAAAAATTGAATTTTTAGTGAAAAATTGAATTTTTAGTGAAAAAAAGTTTGAAACCTTAGGGAAATTTTAAAATTTTAATAAAAATTTGAATTTTGAGTGACAAATTTTTATATGTCATAAAATGCAGAATTCCCCAACTTTCCAACGAATTATTTGTGTGAGAGAACTTCCCATAATTCAGTAGAAATCTCCCTACATTTTGGGTTTCTTTTCTAAGAAATAAACCAAAATAGCAAAAAAGTTTTTTCTTTTCTATATTTAATGTGCTCTGTAAATATTACAAATATATACACATACATATCCATAAACGAATACATACATATGTATTCACATTTTAACAAAGTTTACTTTTAATAGGAAACGGAAATTATGTTAAGGGTCAACAATAAATGAAAAACTTTTTAATATAACTGTATTATTACTTATATAAATACAAACAGTTATATCAATATACATAAAAAACCCAACAGTTTTAGGGGACTACACCGACTTAAACACCTCCTTAACTACAAGAGTGACATAAGCGTTCATTATTATAGACACATATTAAGATATTTTACAGTGGATTCATCCTACGAGGCATTCCAACTAATTACTTTACTAGTTCGTTAGTGGTCATAGGGGAAGAGGAACAAGTTGCCCCTTTTTGAACCCACCCTTTTGGGAAGTTTTCCCTTTTTACATTGCGCAAAGCGAAGACGAAGTAGCTAAACACTTTCCAATAAAGTGTCTCTTAAGATCTTTTAGGATTTAATAGTCATCATAAGATCTGCAGGGTTTTTATATTTCAACACACACATTTACATAGTCACTTCCTCAACGTACTTGATGCCAACGTTCTATTATTTTCTAATGGAACGCGTTTATTAAGCATGAAATTACAAAAAAAGCAAAAGAGAACGCAAAAAGACATAAAAAACTTTTATTTATTTTACATCCAAAACGGAAGTTAAAATGAACAATATTTAAAAGAGAAAACAACCTTATGACTGAATTATTTACTGCCAAAAAACACACACATACAGCAACACATATAAAAAATGAAAGAAAACCAGAAACAAAAGAATTCGAGGAAACTCCTCATACAATCTCTAACAAAAGGTCGACAGTATATAGCGGAAGTAGAGACCATAATTAAGAACAACTTAGGATTTTCAAAAAATAAAATAAAATAAGTGAGAATGCTTTTTGCGGCAATGCAATGAATTTTCAATACCCTGCACCACAAATGTGTAGGAAGAAACATGTTTCGGACAAACACGTATAGACAGACGTATACAATATATAAATTTTATATCTTTGGATATAACTTTTTTTATACTAAACCGATTTCTAAAATTAAATTTGTCGAATTATAATTGACAATTTTACTACAGTTTTTTGCTTAAACTTAGAGGTTGCCTTAGATATCGGTCTATATCTTTTGATATATTGAACCCATTTTACTAATTTGAAATAGTAAACTTTTTAAGACTATAAGTATTATTCAGACCAGATTTCATTGAGCTCTGTCAATTATTGTGGATGTGAGCGTGCCAACAACGAACAGGCATTAAGAAACACATACGGACAGACAGCTAAATTGAGTCAGATTTTGATTTGATGCAAAAAAAAAAAAAAAAACAAAAACAAATTATACATTAAGGGGTCTGAGACGATTCCTTCTTAGTGTTACATACGGAATGACAAAAATAATATACCCTTTTCACCAATTGTAGTGCTGGAGGTTATAAAAATATTAAGACGAATTAAAGTTATTTTTAAGGTATTAATTTGTTTGAAGTCTTTTGTATGAAATTCGTTGTTGTTTTTAGGCAAATAAATATTAACATTAAAATTAGTCCTTAAAGATTATTTAACATAAGACTTTATTAGCATAAAGGGGGCGCTGTCCACAGTAAATAGCTTAAATTAGTAAAAAATAAAACCAGGGTGGACAACCAGGAAGGTTAGAGAGAGAGAAAAAGAGTAGTAATCTTATACATTAAATCTTTTTTTAATCTTATTTATGTTTGAGAATGTTAAATTAATAAGGTATTTAATGAGGCCATTAAAATCCTATAAGTGGAATTTATAGTCTATAAATAAAAGATAATTTCAGTTTAGTTAAGTTAATTAAAATCATAAAATAAAAATCAAAATAGTAATTTGTGCACATACAATCATTAGAATTATTTTATTAGGAAATGAGCTTCCATTTGTGTTAAAGATTATTTAATTATAAGAATTTTTGAGAATAAAAAAATATAAATTCTTACTAATCCTTGAAAGGAAATAGAGTTCCATATTGATATAAAACGGTGGTAACCAAGAAGAGGGATGTTAATGAGTTTTAAACAACTAAGCAAATTCTTCACACACTAAGCTTAGTGTTTTGTTAAGATTCGTGTAATGCTTGTGTAAATAGCCAAGTAACTTTATATACTGGAATATTGTTTGGTGACCATTGCAAAGATTTATTTGCATAAATATCTAATAATAAGAATTTTATTAAAATGTTTAAATCTTCTAAAGGTTGTCTCTAATTAGGTCTTCGTCTTAAGCAAAAAAATATCAACGGAAATTTTAAATAAATTGTTTCTTATCTTCAGATACATTTAGATAATGTTTCGACAATTCCGAACATAACCTAATTAATATTTGAAAGAAAAGAACATCAAATAAACAATTTGATGTAATCAAACATTGAATTGATTAAACTTTTTCCAGAATCGGATTTAGCTGAAATAAGAATAAATTGGGATTTATGAAAATTAATATTGTGATCACCCTGTTATAAACCAGAATTAGCTACAGTGGACAAACTTTATTTTCAATTTCTATCAATTTAAAAAAATTGGGGCCAAAAACTGATCACGAAAATTGAAGTCAAGTTTTATAAATAAAAATATTATTGCTGCATAATGGTTGACGAAGTTTTTCGCAATATCCTGGTCAAAATTTGTGTGTTGCTGTTGCTCGAGGGAATATTTAAGGCAAGTGAAGTTAACCCAAAAGCAGCCAACGTTTCCCAAAAAGTTCTCGCAATGGCTAGCAATATACAGTTGCGGCAATCGAAGCCAATCATTATTACAACGGGCTCTATAAATATCGAAGTTTATATCGAGGTACAAGAACAATAAATGGTAGAGAGGCAATTCCTCCAAAATGCTCTTGGTAAAAGAGAATTGAAAGCACAAAAAATATGTTCAAAAGTGTGGTAGATTTTAAAAGGAGATAGATTACCTGTTCAAGCTAAGAGACAGAAAGCTCTAAAAAACTTTATCGGAAGGGTTTCCGAAAGATGTTTCAAAATTTCATCACTTGTAATTAAAAGTATATATTTTTTGTAAATTATAATAACAATTTCAATCAAATAAAAAAATAATATCGGAAATTTTATCTTATGCATAAATTATCTTAGATATTTTCAGAGATATTCAAGACGAAATAAATTTTTAACACATTTTTATCTTTGCCCTTTCTAGTTTTCTTAAGTTAATGGTATTTTTTTTAATATCTGCCAGATTCCCAATAAAATTCCTTAAAATCTTCAATAACCCAACAGATATATAAATTCGTTTAAAAGTTCTTTTAATATGAAATTGCAACTTAAAACAACAAAGGTAACAACATTCACTAACTGATAAAATCATTCTTATGTTTTGAACTTTAGAATTTTTTAATCTGAAAAGGGGACTAAATTTGGAGAAAAGAATAGCCCATAGGCCCTAAACAAAATTGATCAATTCAAAAAAATTGTTTTCTTAAATTCTATCAATCAATCGTAATATAAATATACATATATAAAATATGCCGGCTTTTATACTGCTCAGGGTGATCATTTCAGTGAATAAAGTAAATTTTTCTTAACCAGATTCAGTCATAACTTTATGACATCAAATGTCATTTGCTTCAAAAACTGTAAATATTCAAGTTCTAAAGTTTTTTATGGATATCAATCACTTGTGTAAGAAGTTTATAACTTTGCTGAAAATCATTTCCAAAAATAAACTTCCCTAAGCATGTGAAATTTCCTCTAAATGTGAAATTTCAAAAAGATATCTCTAACGGTCCAAAATTTCAAAAAATAATTCCAAAAAATCGATTTGGAAAGACTTTCAATGTTGAATTAACTTTTTCTATTTATAAAGTTAAATCATAATTGAAAAAATGTTTAATCATATCTATTTTAATTGATTTTACTTTGGTTCTATTCTGTATCCACAAAATCATGACCACCTATTACTAAGTAATGTATAAAGTAATTAGTTTTTATTGAAATTTATGCAAAAAGTTTGTTACCTTAATAAAACAAGTTTAAATTACTTTCTGAGTATAAAATATCGTAAAAAGTAATGTCAACTACTTTAATCCTTTTTATCAACATAAAACAATGTTTTTCTAGAAAATTTTGTAAAACAAAAACAAAAGTAAATGACAAAGTAAATAAAATTTTACAAAATCTACTTCAAAAATTTTTCTCACAAAAAAAAGTTGTATAAGGATTTTCAGAGATGTAATGAATAAATTTATTTCAGCATTTTTCTTCTTTTTCATATTTAAAGATTTCTTTATATGCAACCCAAATTTGAAGGCAGTTATGACGTTTTTGCTATAAAGGGGGAAGTGTAGGGGGCTATTTATTTTTATAAAAAAATGTTGTTTGTTTGTTTAACAATTGTTAACATCAAAAAAGTTTATTATTTCCCCTCCAACAGTAATTACGAAAAACAGAGAAAACTTTTTCTTAAGCTTTTTAAATTGTTGTAAATTCTCTAAATATGAATAAACATTTATTTCTAGGAATTTTATGGGGAAAAATGTTAGGAAAATTAAATTTTGATAGAACAAATGAAGTCGTATATGAAAAAGATGAATTAATTAAAAGTAAGAATGCATAATTCGGCTATGTCGAATTTCTAATACCCTACACCACAAATGCAGGTGAATTAAATACGTTATATTTCATATGTATGCACTTACACAGACACTCACAAACGTATATAATATATAACCGTTTTTCTTAAATCCAACACAGGAACACTTAATGAGTCATAAAGTAAGTAATATTTTTGGCTCTAACTTTTTTATCTACGGAACCGATTTTGATAGTTTTTTGAATGATAATGAAGTATATAGGACTTTATATTATCTGATTTTAATTTGTCTTACTTAGAGATTTCCTCAGATATCGGTTTATGTCTTTTGACAAATTGAACCTATTTTGCTGGTTTAAAATCAAAAATACTTAGACCAAATTTCATTGAGCTCTTTTCATTATTGTGGATGTGAGTGTGCCAACAACAGACGGACGGACATAGCTAAATCAAATCTGATTTTGATTTGATGCAATAACATATATACATTTTGGAGTTTAAGATGATTAGTTTTAAAGCGCTACACACAGAGTGACAATGTAAATATACCCTCTTCACCACTTGAAGTGGTGGAGGTCATACAAATTGTTTGTATGCTGAAACAGCAGTAAAACAATTTAATTTATTAAAATTTGAAACCTTTTAAAAGATAAAAATTCATTAAATAAACAAATTTCAGAAGAAATTTAGAAATGTTAAGTTAAATTTACTTTATTAATTAAAATATTTATTTAGTTTTATATTTACTTATTAAACATTTAAAGTCGTTAACATTTTAAGAAAATTTCTTTCAAAAATTTGTTAAAAATTTATTTTATTTCTTACAAAATTAGTTTAAGTGTTTTTATTAAATTAAAGGGTTTTTCGCCACAAAATTTTCTTTAGTTTTTCTTTCTAAAATTTTTTTGTTGTATTTAAATGACTTTTAGTAAAGTTTTTTTATGTTTTCTTTTATTTATGTCTTAAGTTTGTGCTGCTTTGCTCTCCATAATCATAAATTTTAACATCTTCAGAGGAACATAAAATGAAAATGTCTTGCCAGAATTTGTAGTACATGCGCAAATAGTTTTATAGTTCATGGCAAAGTAATAAACAGTGTGGAAAGAAGAAGAAAATTTATATAAGAAAGGCTGTGTGACATATTGGGATTTTTAAAATTTGTTATCATAACCTCAATCTTGTGATCTAAGTTCTTCTATTTAATAATTATATAAGCTTTCATTAGTCATTTGTTTTATGGACATTTATAATCTTTAATAGATTTTTTTGTAATGATTATAGTGCGAAAGTGTGCTCATCAATGCAGAAGAGTTTTACTTCCTGCTGCTCTTTCTCTCTCTCTCTCTTTGATTACTATGTTTTGCTGAGAGATCATTTAAAATAAGGTTGCTGCAAAACAGAATTGCTGCTCTCTTTGCTCTTCTGTTTGTTTGAATCTTTATGTTTTGTTGTGAAATCTCCTGATCTAATAATTTGCTCTTTTAAAATAAAGTTTTGTTTAAACTTATTCTCTTTGACACATTTTGCGTTGCTTACAGTTTCTACTTATCAAAATAATCTTTTTGTTTGAATATTTTACTCTCTTTAAGACTTTTTGTGCAGCTTACAGCTTTTTTTGTGCTTTGGTGGTGCATAAAGTTCTTTGTTTTACTATGAGTTCGAATGTGTGCTCATCAAAACAAATTATCATGATTATTTTTTCCGACTTTCAGTGTTGCCAATTGGACATTTTTCCGCAAAATCTGCCGATTTGAAGTTTGATTTTAGAGGTTAGTGGAAATTCTAGCGATTTCTGAAGCTTCTTAAGCGATAATATACTCAGGAACTATTAGTAGTTGAAAAATTTTGTGGACTGGATAACAAACAAAAATTTATAAATTTGACACAGAGTTTACAAGTTATAAAACTGCAAGACTCGAATCCAATAAAATCAAATTTACGCTGAAAACCGCTAAATTGACGATATTCATTAGAGAAAAAATGACAACACTGCCCACATATTATCGTTTAATTTCTTTAATAGTTTTTGAGTTTTTTACACCAGAAGATATTTCTCAATACGGCGAATTAATGGTTCCTTTCGATATCATAAAATTTGCTCTTATTTCATAAATAAGATATAAATTATAAAACTATCGATCTGAAGAGTGAAGAAACGATCCTCCAGGACCATGAAGGAATCAGTAAAGGAATCAATTAAAAGTTATAAAATATTTGCACATAGCGAATTGGAACTTTTCGCAGTCACTATACTAGAAAACTTTAAAGGAATAGTGTCTTTTTCTTAATGAGTGTTTCTCTGCTCAAAGTTTAAATATAGCAAAAATAAGAGTATAGAGTACTCTGTCTTCAGGGACAATTAATGGAATAGTAACCTTATTTCACGCAACCATATTTTAAAACAAAATGTTTGGAAAGAATTTAAAAAGTAATTAAAATATTAAAAATTTTGTTTTATTTTTTCCATCTTTTGCTACCCACTGTTCATAAAGGAAACATTGTCCTTTTTGAGGTATTATTACAAAACAAAAAAAGTTGTAATAAAAAAATTACATAAAAAAACTATTTTCAAAAAACCTCATGGATGTTACTTGTTTTTATAGGTTAAACAGAATAAAACGTGCAAATATAATGGTGAAAATAGAAAGAGACAGTAATGGAAATAAAAAAATATTTATTACTGACAATTTCTGAATTTTTAACGCTTTAAAAGTGCAATTATATTAAGATATTTTTAATAATGTCTTTTTAGATGCAGAAGTATCAAATTTCGAACTCTATGATCTTGCTCACAATATTACTATAAGATGCAGTTTCCAAAGTAAAACTTGTCTACTCCTATAGTATCAAATTGAAAAAAATATTTAAAATGAGGTACCCATTGGGAATTTATATTGATGCCAAAAAATTCGGCTGTGTCGAAATTTTTAATACCCTTTATCTCAAAATCCAGCAGTTTTGGATGAACTGGTCACCCGACAGTATAAAAAGACGATCAAGTAGTATTCATTTTATTAAGTTTCCGACTAGAAATTTTACCATGGACATGTCTTGGGAGCAATCTATTGTCTTCCATCATAAAAAATAAGGACAACGCTTAGCTGTTACTGTCGCCTACAATAAACTATCTCTTCACATGTTTCATCATGTTACAAATACTGGCTACAAACTGTGTGTTAAAAGATTGTTTTTTCTGCTTAATAAACCTGGTGGCGATGAAGTGGAGGAGTCACTAAATTACATTGGGGTCCTAATTTTTTTTTACTGAACCAATTTTAATGCTTACTGGAATGATGAAGTTCATGTTGCAGTATGCTATATTTTCAGATATCGTTCATTATGCTCGAAAGCTATATAATAAGAATAGTTTAAAGATGATTCCAGCTGTTGAGAACTTAACAAAAAAAGACATATTTTTAATTAAGGGCTTGTGGGCGATCTTTGCCCCAAGTTAATTTCAATTGAGTCTATACGACTCCCGTTAAGATTTTTTCATTAAGCAATGAAAAAATTATAAAATTCGGAACAAGTTTTTTTATGTGGGATGTTGCCATTTTTCTGGAAAAAAATCAAAAGAACTCTTTTCTTTTTAAAGTTTCAGATTAACGGATTCATATGGGAAATTTTAGAACATACATTAAGTCCGTTAACTTAAAAATATTACATAAAACAAGGGTAAACATAGATTAAACAATTTTTTCAATTTAGATAATTCTGAAACTATAAAAGATAACCTTTTGTAAGCGTACTTTTATAGAGATTTATGAGAGATTTCCAACTCACAAATTAATTATTTACGAATTTCTAAAAATCTTCATACCCGAGGTGGGTCTGGTTAGAGGTTTACTGACCTTCTACGCTTGTACTCCACAAAATCAACCATAAAACACCTGAGCTCCAACCTAGTGAAATTTCATTAAAATATATCTAACGGTTTTTCAAAAAAAAAAAAAAAATAGATTCGGACACACTGTATATCGGTTTATAACTAAGAGTTATGATTTTTAATAGGAAAATATTTTGACAAAAACAAAAAATCTGGGAAAGAATTCGGACAAATAGTTTGGACGTGACAGTCGAACATATCTAAATCGAATCAGATCATCTTTCCATATTGACTTTAAAATTTTATTTTTATAAAATTCAATAATTTTTGTTTAATTTTTTCCGATTTTTGAAATTTTTATAACTTTTATAAAACATCCAATATTAACGTTATTTTTAAATAAAGTAATAAATGTCAACTTGATCTCTTATTTATATTTTAGTTGTTTTCCTATTTTCTTATAACAGAAAAATAAATAAATTTCCCTTCATTTCTTATTCCGTTTACGTTTTTGTTTTCCGTCAATCAAAATCTTACCTCTAGTGAAAGACACAATTTATAATCGTGTACTCACACACACACACACACACTAACACATACAAACATTTTCATACTTTTTCCGTTTTAGATTTAAAGGAAAATAGAATTAACAAAAAATCTAGTAAACTAAGGATGTTGTATTCTCTCTCACCCTCTCTTTTGCTAACTGTCTTCCTCTCATCCTTTAAGTGTTTAAATTCAAACACCTACTCTTCCTTATACACACACACACACACAAATTCTCATACCATTTATGTAAATTTGTTTATGTGTTGGTGTGTGTGTGAGAGTGTCAGTTTTTGAATTGAATTCTGTCAACCATTTCCGGTGTTAGAAAATTTTCACTTTAAATTTAATTAGCGATAGTGTTTGTGTGTTTCTTAGTTGTTTTCACATTATTTTTTTTATCTTTTAAAGGTATTTTTTGTTAGTTGTTGTTGTTTTGGTCTTAATTTTTATTTAATTTTCGTAACCATTATAAAACAATTAATTAATTGTGTCAACTTTGTTCCACTATTGTCAGCCATTTTAGCAGGAACAAGAAAAATACCTTTAGGGATTAATTGCTTTTGTGTTCTATTGTTTCCTTAAATAAAGTTTAGTTTTTAATTACTTTCACTTATTTTTTATTTTTATTTATTATACCCTACACCACCATAGGTGGTTGGGGTATTATGCTTTTGTTCAAAAATTGTAACGGGCAGAAAAAAATTGTGACTCAGGATCGCTTTCTAAGTCGCTTTAACGATGTCCGTCCGTCTGGCCGGCTGGTTGTCCATGTAAAGCAGGTGAACAAAATGCAGAACGCAGTTTAAAAAATACCTTAATGAAATTTGACATGTTTCACTATTTTGGTCCAAGGACAATGCCTATTGAATTGGTGATGATGAGTCCATTATTTCACTTAGCCACCATACAAATGATTCTCCCGGAATGGGGTTTGAGATCACAGAAGTCCTAAATATAAATCGATTTTAATGAAATTTGACACAAATTAGTCTTATGATAATCCATTTGCGAAATTATACGAGGATTGGTCCATTATTTCTCATAGGGCCTATACAACCTCTATCTCAAATATGACCTTAAAGGGCTTACATCACATATACGTTGGTAATGTAAAAATAATTGGTTAAATCAAGACAAATATAAGCAAAAATCGATGTGCGAAATTTTTCGAGGATCCATAATTTATTCTAGTTCCCTCAGGAAACATCTATTTAGAACTCACTTCTGTAACGTGGGTGTTAGTTTCAGTGTAATATACAATACTCTTAAGCATTTATTACAAAATACTTTTACATGAGGGTGATTCATTATTTTTTGGTATACACTACTTATAACCAACAGTGTGGTGTAGGGTATTATATAATCGTGCTTGACCGACTGTATATATACAATTCAGGCATCAAATTAAAAATTGCCTTTAATTGCTTTTATTGTGATTTTTCGTTGAATTCATTCCACTTTGGGGTGAATTTGTTATTTAATTATAGAGTTTTTTTAATTAAGTTCAGAAAATATGGTTAATTAAAATGAGTCCCTCAATAATTGTTAGCTTTTGTGTTTGTATGAAATTATATATTCTGTTATATAAACGCAAAAATATATGTGTGTGTGAATACAATTTTTCTTTAGGGTTTCAATTTTATTTTTTAAGAGATTTGATTTCAAAAATTTTGAAATTAAATATTTTGACCTAAATTTTATTCATAAGGGCGTTACAAAATTCATAATTATTCATCAGGAAATGTATTTGAAACCAAAAACTGTAGTTTTAAATTTATATGTTTTCCGTTTTTAACAAAAAATTTTGTATTTTAATAAAAACGAAATTTTCAAGAAAAAAATAAAAAAAAAATAAAAAATTCATACTTTTCGCAAAACTGTCACTTTTTTATTAAGAATTAAATTTTTCATTTTTTACGAAAATTTCGTTAAAAATTTTGAAAATCAATTTTTTCCAAAAAAATTAAATTTAAAATAAAAAAGAAATAATTTTTCTTTAAAAATTAATTTTTTTACCAAAAATTAATTCTTAGAAAAATTTAATTTTTCACAAAAATGTATTTTTTAATTCAAATTTTCACCAAAATCAAAATCATTTTCAATGTTTTAATTAAATTAATAAAAGTTAAATCAACATGGTTTCATATTGACTGAACATTGAGAAATATTAATTAATTTTTTGGTCGAATTTCTCTTTTTAAAAAAGTTTACTTTTTGAGTCATAAACTTAAAATTCCCAGACCATTTATTCCTCAAATAATTTAAGTCTTTTTCTTAGTTTTCGAAAAAAAAACATATATTTCCTTTCATTCTAAAAAAGTTAATTTTAACCCTAAATATAATTAGATTTCTTTCTTTTTTCACTCAATACTCTTAATCAACTTAAAAATAACTAGGAAAAATAATGCAAGTCATCAAAAAAAGTAGGAAAATACAAAAAAAAAAAAAATCCCAAAATGACATTTCAACAAAATTACGTTAACTACTTTTTCTCTTACAAACATATATAAAGGAAAAGCTGAAAATTATCAAAAATAAAAAGAAGAAGAAACCAAGACAAAATAAATTTATTTTGAAATTCCAAACATTCTTTTTTGCACCACGTTTTTGCATTGTCTTTCTCGAGAAAAGCATTTTTATATAAAGAAAAAACCCCACGCATTCAATTTGTTCCTTTTCTTATGCACAGTGTAACCAGATCGATTGTTTTTGGAAATAATTATGTTACTCTTGAACCGATAAAGATATATTAAAAAAACTAAATGTTGTTGGAGTTGAGATATATTTCAGTTGATTTGGAGGTGTCTAATGTCCCTATCTGATCAGGGGCGTGGTCGGTCACCTCGGGAATGTTGATATTTTAAAATTTAAAAAAAATATGTATTTTTTTAACTGAGCAAGTTTGGATGAGCTTATGGGCTGGCCTTTACTGGCCTGGTCTTCATTTGAATACCTTTTAGAATTTTATAGGAAATATGCAATATATTTTTAAAATATTGGTTGTACAAAAAGTTTGCCAAGCATTCAAAGGTCTGTCGACAAACTGCTTTCAATGTTATTAAAAAGTACTGGGAGAATTTGTCCCTTAATAGAAAAATATGATGTTTCTTAAGGAAAAAATAGAAAGCATTTTCAAAGATCTTCTAACACATCCGGTAGAAAAGCAGCCCGTTTAGCTAAATGCTCGGTCTATTTGGTACGAAAGTAAAGTTAAAAACACACAAGGCTGAAAAAAAAATTCTAAAAAAAAATCCTGCTGCATAATGGATGACGAAACTATAAATAACAAAATTTACATTACAAAATTTGTGTCCACTTATGTTTTCCCTGACTTGGTCACCTGTTACTATGGTAAACAAGCCCTTGAATAGTACAAGAACAATAAAAATGTGATATTTGTTCTATGAGAGGCAAATCCTCCAAAGTGCTTAAAACTAAAGCCAGTGAAGAGATATTGAGCTCTTGTAAAACGAGAATTCAAGAGCACAAAAATGGTATATTTTAAACCGAGATGGACTAACTGTTTGAGAAAAGTAAAAGAAAGCACTAAAAAAACGTTAATAGAAAGAGTTATCGAACTCCTTTTGTCTCAATACATAAATGAGTTTTTGGTGAATTTGTAAAAAATCATCATACCAGAGGTGGCCAATTTTGGGAGTTGCCAATTACACCCCTAACCACCCTTTAAAAAATGACTCTACAAATCCTTAGCTCTAACAATGAGAAATTTCATCAAAATATCTCTAACTGTTAAAAAGTAACAGAATTATTTCTCAAAAAACTTGATTTAAACACACTGTACTTTTTTTTAATAAAAAAAGGAAAAATAAACAAAAAAACTGAAAAATTCATGAAAACACAAAATTAAAGAAAACTTGATAAAAAAAATAAAAAAAGAAACTAAAATTGTTAAAATAATATTATTATCAAGTGGGGTGTTATAAGTCAGTAATTTAATAGATTTTTTTCCATTTTCCTTTTATTTTTTGCTCATCTTGCAACTTAAGTTGCATCAAGTAAGAAAGAAGAGTTTTTCCGAAAAGATAAATTTAATTCTCCTTGAAATAAAAGATATAAAAAGAAAATGGCGCATAAATAAGATGAGAAGCAGCAACAAAAAAAAAAAAAAAAAACAAAAAAGATAATAATTTGTGCTTTAACTATCTTAACAACTAAATTTTATTTAACTAAAATGACACTTGAGTTATTTGGGGAATAAAAGTTGGAAGAAGAAACCGAAAAAGAGATTTTTGTGTTTAAAATAAAATTTAAATAATTTTTGGAATTTTGGTTTTCTGGCTTTTTGTCAAATTAAACAAATGGAAAAAGACATTATGCGATTTTGGCAATAAGACATAACGGTTTGCATACAACATTAGTCATTGCATTTAAATTATTGCGGTCACAGTTAAGAATTCTTAAGAGTCCTCTAAAAAATATATATACAAACATTAAAAACTGTAGCATAACAAAAGTTTTACAGTAATGAAGGATATCTTGTCTTGGAATGGGTCTCTTGAAGTGCAAAAAATTTATGTCATATACTCTTCCTAATTAAAAGTTATACACATGAAAAAGTTACCTCAAATAATAATCTAAGTTTTTTTTATCAATTTCCTTCCGGATTCAAAGAAATTTGGCCAGATTGTTTGTAACATTCCTAAGATGTTTCCTATTTATATTTATTTATAGAACGGTAGCTAAGGAAAAAAATAGATATAGGAACATTTTAACAATTCCGCTTGTAAGGGTTTACCACTAACCCGTGCCCTATCCGAAAATTATGAGATCTAAATTATTTTGCCCTTATTGTCTCTTACAAGTGCCAAATTTAATTAAATTTCTTGTAACAATTTCAGAGATATGCGACATTAAAAATATCGTTTGTAAGGGGAAAATCACTGACCCGTGCCTTATTCGACAATTTTGTAATATAAATAATTTTGTCCAAAATTTCTTAGATTTTCTCTAACAATTTCAGAGATACAGATTATTAACAAGGATTATTAACATGCATACATACATACATACATACATATATACATACATACACTGATAAATTCAAATTGTTGTCTACAGCGTACATATTTATGGTGGAAGGTCATAGAATGTGTTGTTTTTCTATTGGTTCAATTTTGATAATTTTTGGCATAATGATGAATTATATATATAGAGGCATATAATGATCAGATAAAGCAAATAGATTTCTTTTAATTCAAAAGAATTAAAAAGCTCTTTGTTGCAATTCTTAAATATCGGTCTATTACCTATAATGAAGCTATAATGCTGGTTGTAACGATTTGCGTTTTTGCAAAACGTCATTAATAAAAAGTGAGTGAGATTGACAAATTTAGGTTATATTTACTTTGTCAATATTTAAAATATTAACAAGGTAAAAATGTGTCCAGTTTTAAAACGTAATCTCAGATATCGGTCATATAATTTTTCCTGCTGAACCAATTTTGCTGGTTTTAAATAAGAAACTTTTCCAAAGACCAATAGCAAATATTCAGGCGAAATTTCATAGAACTCCGTAAATTATTGTGGATGTGGATGACAGACAGACATATATAAATCGATTCAAAAAGATGAGACTAAAATATTCTAAAGTTTATTTTTTAATCTTTCAGCTTAAAAATCGGCAAAAATATCGATATTTTTGAAAATTCAAATTAAATTAATACATTTGATTCCATAAAGACGTTTTTTACTAAAATAAAAGATATTTGAGAAATTGGATAAGATTTGGACCCGACATAAAAATGATAAAATTGATAAAAAATCAAATTTAAAAATCTGCAAATTTACAATACTTTTCTATATATATAATATAGAATGCGTGTATATATGTAAGTATATATGTATGTATGTATGTATGTATGTATGTATGTATGTATGTATGTAACAGGGGGAAGGGGTACCCCCTTCACAAAGGAAATATTGAAATATCCAAAGAATTATAACAGCAAGAGTTCTCAAATTTAGTCTCAACTACCTCCTTAAGGAACTATTTAGCTTGACAAAAATTGGACGGATAAGACCAGGAGGAGGAGTATCCCCATACAAAGCAAATATTGATTATGAAATATATAAAGAGCTATAACAGTGAAAGCGTTAAAATTTTGCAACAACTATGTTACTGTGAGATACCATCACCGAAATAAATATAGAACAGAGTGGATTAGGAAATATTTACCCCCATACGAAGTAAATTTAAATTATTTAAATTAGGCCCAGCTACGCCACAAAATTTTGTGAATTATTTTTATGACCAATATTGAGACTCTGTGGAGCCCCCAATAATAGAAAATTAT
Source organism: Cochliomyia hominivorax (assembly GCA_004302925.2). Lineage (NCBI taxonomy): Eukaryota > Metazoa > Arthropoda > Insecta > Diptera > Calliphoridae > Cochliomyia > Cochliomyia hominivorax. The sequence continues at coordinate 13,024,323 of PYHX02000467.1, forward strand.
TAAAATTTCTTTACGTTTTAAGAAAAAGGATTATTAAAAAATGAATACCAAAGTTCTTGAACCAAGTTCTTTGCCAATAAAATACAATAATTCGATAAAGAAGAAGGAAAATTAGATTATTTTATTCGTTATACACTCTAAAAAATTAATGTAAAATTAAAATTAAATTTAAATGTTTTTCATATAAAATGCGTAAAAATTTAAAACAAAAATTAATGTGAAATTTTACCCTATTTATGGTAGGAGTCCAATTACCCTCTATAAATAGAGTAATTTTATATGAAATTTTTTAGAGTGTAGTTTAAACTCTATGCTAATTTTTATATATAATTAGTTTAATAAATGTCAATATATTATTTACTTTAGTACATCTTCATATAATTAGTTCTACTAATTATAACTAAAAATTGTATTTAACTATTAAATTTATAAATTTTAAATAGAAACAAATTTAATTGCTTCAATATTCCAGAGGAAAATTTAGAAAACTTAAGGCAGAGTCATCACAAATTTAAATATCAAATATAAATTGTAAAATTTGTTTTCAAATTGTTGCTAAAATTTCTAAATTCCTTAAATCTTTATCAATATCTTGTATATGTGTGTGTTTAAAATTTTATTTATGTATCAATGTATGGGTTTTTTTTTAAATAATAAAATTCAAAATTTTACTTTATATTGAGATTCTTTATTGTTATTAGAAACAATTTTTAATTTATACTAATGGATTATTGGCAAACGTTTGTCTCTAAATTCTATAGAGAAAAATACATTTTTATTATTATTTTTTTTATTTGTTATATATAATAATCGATTTTGTAACAGTGTGTATGTGTGTATAATATCATTGTTACATATCTAATAATAATATGTTATGATAAAATGAAATTATAAAATTTATTGATGGTTTTTAGTTGCTGATTTTATCTGCATAATTGACTAAACGTTTTTTAATTAGTTATGGAAAATAGCCAATTATAGTCAAATAGTAGCTATATGAAGTATGTCATGACATGTTTAGTAGCAGCAAAATTCGGTGGCCTTTCTAGCTGACCGAGCTGGCGATTATGTTGATTTTTTGAAAATTCGCCAAAAAGTCATGTTATAAATTTTGAGATATTCATGTCGAAATAAATTTTTATCCTATTTTTAGGTTTTAATTAAATTATCGGGCTTAATATATGTTGTACGATATTTTAAAACTTTGTACCAGATTCTTTGTAAAATTGTAAAAAAATACTGCTACAATAACCAAATAAAAAATCCACAAATATTTCAGTTGTAACCATTTAAAATTTCATTAAGATTCTGTTAAACTGTTAAAAATAACAGAATTATTTCTAAAACAGAAAATCCTTTTGGATGCAATATGTGCTGCAGCACTAACTGACCATCCTCTGGTGTTTCCTTGTCGAAGTTCTACGTATTCAAATAAAGTCGGATTGGCCATTTTGAAGAAAAGCGCTTTAAATACTACACATAACAGCCCGAAAACAAATATAAAAAATAGAAAGAATTAAGGTAGATTGTTTCGGGAGAAAAATGTTTTCGGATTGGAGAACTGATTGGATTTGCATATTTTCCTGAAAGTTTAAATTTAAAATTTTTTCAAAAACCAAAAAAGTGCTAATACCAAATCCAATCAAATTTGACCCAATTTTTAAACATAATTTTGACTTTAACCTATTTGATCTGAAAACCCAAAATTTGAATCTTAAAACAAAGTAAATAAATCTTCCATAACATCGGTGACATTTATCTGTGGTATTTGCAAAAGGATTCAAGTAAATACCCATGGATCATCTATGGGCTACAAAGTTATAATGCCACACTCCTCTGCTTTCATAGTATTAAATTTATAGCAAATGTTACAGATTGATTTCAGAAAAGCTCTACTCTGTGACTCAACAGATCCATTTGTAAGTTTTTAGTTTGGCAAAATTTCTATTATAAAAGTTTTATTAAATTTTAAAACTTAATTTACCACAAAAAAATTATTTTCGCTTCTCAAATTAATCTTTTTCACAATTTTCACAAAAAACAACATAAATAATTCATCACCAAAAAAATCCGAAAAGGTGTTAAAAAAAACTTAAATATTAATGTAAACATTTTTGTAACCATTTAATATTTATATTTGACACCTTTTGGGGGACAATAACATTCTTATTTTTTTCACTTCTCCTAAACACAACTTTGCATGTTAAGTACACATTTTCAAACAACAACAATAAAAAGGAAGAAAATAAACATAATCAAAGAAAAAACTTAAATAAAAAATGTACTGTAATAATATAACCTGAAAGTAGGCAATAATTTTTTAAGATTGTTTTTCTTTTGTATTTCCAAAAAAACCCGAAATGTATTATTTATAAGTTTTAGGAGAAATTTAACCGGAAAACGTAAGAAAAACCTACACAAGCCAAAGAAACCTTTACAATTGCATTTTCTAAAACTTTGAAATACAAAAACTTTTTTAGCATACTTATGGGCAGTTTAATTTAGCAAATAACCAAAGTATATTTTAAGGTATTAAAAACTTTAATATGTTTGCCAAAATTTTTATTATTCACAAAAAATTATCCCGCAAATGTGAGTGCTTAAAGAAAAAATCAATATTAATATGTTTCTTACATCCAAAATAGAAAATGTCAACTTTGTTAGAGAAAATCTTTCTCTAAACCCCCTCAAACATTATGAAACATCAACAACCAAACAAAATAAAGTATTAAATTAAATAAACTTCAAAATAATTATATTATAACACCCAAACACCTTTAAGACCCAGCAGTTCGTTTAGTTAACGGATTAGATTATTTATGTTCGGGAAATGCAATGAAAACCATTTCCAAAATATTCATTTGATACTAATTAAGCCAGACTGTTGATTTCCTTTAATTTTCTCCAAACACAACTATTCTAGATGAAACGGATGGATGATGACGCTGTGACTGACGAAGGAGATGGAATGATAAAATATAATGATTTTTTCCACCTGTCAACATTCTAATTAACTTTTTAGCAAGTTAAACTAAACAAAATCAATTAACTACCAATACACGTGTCAAAGTTTGAAATTGAATTTTATCTTTTTTCTCTTTTTTTTCGTTTTTCTTGCTTTTTCTCTGTTTTAGTTATAAAAAGCGTTGATGTTTGATGAAAAGTGTTTCTCTTCGTTAAAAGGAGTTCAAAAGTAGAAAGCTTTAGATGATAAAATTTATTATTAAATATTTAATTTAACATTTTACTTTGGGAGGAAAACAGTAAACTGACGAAATAAAAATTAAGAAAAAAGTTGTTAAATTTCTTAGTCCTTTATTAATTAAGAATCACGGGGAAAATATTTTATTGTCATTAACATATAAAACGGGACTAGAGCTTTAATCTAAACTAAAATTAAGATTCAGAAGCTGAACTAAAATATGGACTAAGATTTATGTTAGAATAAGAGCTACAATATGAACTATAAATTGAATTTGAACTGGAACTAAACAAGTAATGAACTAGAACTGAACTGGAACTGAACTAGAACACAACTGGAACTGAACTAGAACTGAAGTAGAGCTGAGCTAGAATTTTTTATAAATTTCTTTTCAATAATTTCTAAAAGTTAGAATTTGAACTTATGTCTGAATTTCAGTCTCATTCGAATCTGAACTTAAATCATAACTGAATTAAAGCTGACTATAATTCTAAAAGTAATTAAATTTCTTAAAACTCAAAACTCATTAAAGAATTTCAAAACTTCAAAATCTCAAAATTGCTATAAATTTTCTTTTCCCCAACAAATGACCTAAAATCCGCCTTTTTGCCATTAATGATTACAATTCATGTATTTAAGTAGCTCCACCTCCTTAAAACATAAATTATAATTGATTTAAATGCTTTTAAACTATTTAGTTTTAATAGCGACTTTTGGCAAACAATAATAAATTTTATTTTTTCAACAAACATTTTAGTTGTTTGTAAACGACTTTTATTCCAGTCAACAACAATAACAAGTAAAGTATTATAAATATATAGAGAGAGACTTATATAATATTTTGGCAAGATGACAATTTTTAATAGAGAACAAAGAAAGAAAAAAAGGAAACCCAAAATTTGACCTAAATATGCGGTTCGATAACACTAACGAACAAATACAGGGAGAAAAAAAAACAATTTACAAATAAAATACCTAAAAGTATGCCACAATAAATAAGAAAAGATTTGAAGCAATTTGTTGAAAAATAAACAAGAAAATATTGACAAATTATTTGTTTAATAAATTGATTTTTATTTCTTTGTTTTGTTTTAATAGAGATATTTTAGAAATAAAAATTATATGAAGGAATTTAAAGGGCTTTTTAATATAATAAAATTAAAAAGTGAAGCATATATTTTAGGGGTTTAAAAAAGAAGATATATTTTAAGGGATTTTTATAAATTTTATAATTTTTGAAGTTTTAAAAAAGTAAGCTTAAGGGAATTTAATTGGTTTAAAAAAAGTAAACTTAAGGGAAATTAATTAGAGCACTGACATACCTTGTGTCTGAAAACACAATCTTTAGAAATTCTAGTAACTCTTATATTCCCCTCTCTAAAAGTGAGGAGAATATAAAACAATAAATATTTTGTGGAGGAAATTAGATGAATGGATGGAGACCAAAAACATTTAACATTATTTATAGCATATTTCAAGGAGCTTAATATTTTTCAAAATATATATTTCTAATTGTCTTCTAAAATAAAAAACAATGGAAATATTAAAAAATCTAAAAACAAAAACGCCTACACAATATTTTGAAATGATGTATTTCGAAATGTATATATGCACTAGAAAGCTTTTGTTAACAAGAAAAGAGGTCTTAAAAAAACTTTTCATATATATATTCACATATACACTTATATAAAAGCATACATATATGTAGATATACCGTCATCAAAATAATAAAAAATTATGAAAATATGCATTAAAAGCGACACAATGTAAGATTTATTGATGAGAATTTTATCAGCAAACATAAATCTGGGCACTTTTTGGACTGGGAAAAATCATTAGACTGTCCGTCTAAATATCTAAAACATAGACAAAATCCATAAATCATTTTTTAAAACTTAGAATTTTCAGAAAACAATAATTTTGCACACTTTTTTTCTCATTAACTTAAATATATATTCATTTACAAGACAAACCACCCATTAGTCAACACAACTACCACCCTTAAGGCGAGACAAGATTTTGGTGGCTTAATTTATGGAAAAGCAAACAAAAAAAAAAAAAAAGAAATAAATAAACCCCCAAAAGAAAATGGAGAAAAGAAAACCTAAAGCATCTTAGAAAACAAAGTAAAAAAAGGACAATCATATCTACTTGTAATGGCAGCATAACAAGGACTAAACAACAGCAGTAGAAGCAACTACAGAATCTTTATCTCATAAAAAACTAAAAAGAAAAAAACAAAAATAATGCAAATACAGCAAAGAGAAATAAAACAAAAAATCATTATGGCCTCGTTCTTAGTTGGCCTCCTCCTTCTCATCTGCTGCAAAAGGAAAACTTAGAATAAAATTGACAATAACAAGCAAGAAAATCGTTAACAGGAACGTTATAGAAAAAAATCCTGTAGCAAATATTACGAATACAAAATTCAACATGACTTAACATATTTGTTATCTTTCGCTTTTCTTCACTTTTCCTCCTCATCGCAATTCGCCCTAAACATCTTGTGGCATAATACTCAAGTACTTACGTACAAGCGAATGAATATGCGAAAAAGCAAACATGAGTATTTCGCTTTAAGCAGCTTAAAACGAATTGTTTTTACTCTTCAAAGATAAAAGCGGCATTTTATTCGTTAGAGGCACAATTGTTGCCAAAACAATTGTAGAGCTGGAAAACTCTGTTAATATTTGATAAAGTTTTGTTACACTGAAAATTTATGGAAAATAAATATGGAAAATTTGGAAATTTGAAAATCAAGAGTTTTTAATTATTCAAAAAGTTTACTTTCTTCTTTTTGTTTTGCAAAAGAAAGATTTTCAGTTATTTATGCAAACAAAAAGAAGATGATAAGAGAACTTTTATGAGAAAAGTTAAAAATCGTAAACAAAATCTAAACTTAAATCTGAATTAGCTTCAAAACATGTATATTAACTTGATTTTGTTGAAGCATCTGCCATAAAATCTTTACTTGAATATAGAGTATGAACTTGAATCTGAAATATACTTTCATCTAGATTGTGAACTAGAACCTGAAATAGGATCCGAACAGAAATACAAACTTGATTCTGAATTAGAATTTCAACTGGAATCTGACCTAGAGTTTGAAGCAGAATCTTATATAGAATCTTATAACTGAACTGGAACTGAACTAGAATTGAATTAGAACTGAACTTAAACTAAACTAGAACTCAACTAGAATTGAACTCGAATTAAATTAAAATTAAACCAGAACTGAATTAGAACTGAACTAGAATTGAACTAAAACTTAACTAGAACTCAACTATAACTTAACTAGAATTAAATTAAAAATAAACTAGAACTGAATTAGAACTGAACTAGCACTAAGTTAAAACTGATCTAGAACTGAACTAGAACTAAGTTAAAACTGAACTAGAATTGAACTAGAACTAAGTTAAAACTAAACTAGAACTGAACTAGAACTAAGTTAAAACTGAACTAAAACTGAACTAGAATAAGTAAGAACTGAACTAGAATTGAACTAGAACTAAAATAGAACTGGATTAGAACTGAACTAGAAATGAACTTGAACTGGAATTATAACTGAACTAGATCCAAACTAAAATCTGGACTAGAAATTAAAAGGTTCTAAAATAGAACTCAACTTAAGCTGGAAAAACTTAACTATTTAAAAATTTTAATAAACATTTTGTTTTATTTAAAGTATAAATACATTTTATAAAAAACTTTTAGTTGAAAAAAAAACTATAAAGCATCTTTAGATTTTAAATAAAATATTCTTCGAATAAATGCATTTCATATAAATATTATGCATGACTGCATTTTAAAATAAGCCGGATATAAAGTGAAAATAGTTTATGCGTATTTAAATACGATTTTATTTAAAAAAACAACAATACTCTTTACAATAACTTTTGCCATAAACTCCTACTTCCGGTTCCTTAAAAATGGGTCATCCTTATCCAACACACACTCACACATTGACACATATATACATAAACAACAAACATAGAATGACAATAATAACATGAAATAAGAAAACTTGCTAATATTACGACATTTAGTGTCATTAAAAACAAACAAACAAACATAATCATCACCAGCGTCCATCAACATCATCATTGGAGTCGTCTTCTTTTTCGTCATAAACAATAGTCCTACTTATGGTTACAATATTAAATATGACAGAAATGGGTGCGTGCATGTATGTGTGAGCATATGAATGAAGATATAAAAATGAACTGTTATAACAGAAGTTACCACTACAGAATTTTGAAATTATAACGGTTCAATAATAATCTTAAGGAAATGTGAAATATTTAATTATGCAGATGATGAAAAGAAACAAACATTTGAACGAAATGAAAATAAACATGGAAAAAGAAAATATAAAAAAATAATAAATGTTTGTCGGTCGGTCGGTTGGTTGGTGGTAACTAAAGAATAAACACACATATACACGCGTATAAAGACATTAAAAGAATGTGATAAAAATGATTTACAGTGACAGTTGGAAATTGGAAAAATTTTGTTTAATTTTTTATAGATTTATCGAGAAAATAATTCGACACAGTAAAATAAAAAATTTCGATGAAAACAAAACTGTCTTTAAAATATCTCTTTTAAAGAAGCGATATTAGATCATAATCAATTTCCAGGATAGAGGTTTTTCGCTATTAAGGAAAAATTAAGTCTAGACCTGTGAAAAGATATTGTCCTCTTGTCAAAAGAGCATTGAAGAGCACAAAAAAGGTGTTCAAAAGTGTGGTAGTTTTTAAATGATGATGGACTAGATGTTCGAGCAAAGTGACAAGAAATTACTATAAACGCATTACAGAGAGGGTTTCCAAATTCATTACTAGTGACTAATATATTTTTTTATTCTTTTAAAACAATTTTCTAGGTCCAAATTGTGTGTGTGTACTTTTTCTATGTACGTAAAAAATCTTTACTTATTTGGTACACAAAAAATTTCTTTCTCTAGGTAAAATGCAAAATGATAACACCCATATTACGTGAACTTTCTTCAGTGTATTTTAAAAAATTTTCAGACAACACCACCGCTGTCATGACGGCTCAGGCTCAGAGTTGTACGTATGAAAA